>APFE031479249.1:2105-49350 GCA_000404065.3 Pinus taeda
AAGGAGGTCTTGTCATTTGTATCATCCAAGAATTGTTCATTTGTGTAATGTAAAGGAGGTTGCCCCCTCAAAGAGGATAAATTCTAAGGCATTTATCTTTCTTTTCTATTTTTTTGTGAGCTGGTTTCATAACAGCCTCTCCTTGGAGCATTGACACTCTTGGCCTTTTTCCTTAGAAATGTTCATCCTCAGATCTCCCCACTTAGGTCATTCAACTATGTTGCATTGCCCCATCTTTCTCAATTTCAATCATGGGTTTTATCCCACTACTACACAATGGTCTATGTTGTCTTTGTTTGTTATATACCTAGGGGGGATAATATGGGGTACCAAGGGGGGTACCAAGGGAGGTACCCAAGGTAATAATGGAATAATGGGAGGGGCCATAGTAATAAATAAGGTGGTTAACCCATATCATGTAAGGGACCACATGTATTTAGTAATAATGTAACGGGCCCATGGTATTAGTTGATGGTATGAGGGAACCATGGTAATGATCCATGGTATTGTATGTATGAGGCCTATATAGAGGCTAGAGACTCCACATGGAGAGATGTCAAGGAATTGTGTCAAGGATTATTGTATGAACAGGAATATGGCTTGTGGAGTGTTCTCCTTCCTTAAGGAGTGAACGTAGGGTGTTGCCCTACCATAAGGGTTTTGAGATCAATAAAGTGAACCATTTCTATTATCTATTCAGATCTTATTATTTCTTGGGTTTAATTGTTATTATCTTATATTTCTGGGTTAGATCTACAACAAGTGGGGTTAGATGAACATGCATATGGCTTGTGGGGTGTTCTCCTTCCTTCAGGAGTGAATGTATGGTGTTGCCCTACCTTAAGGGTTTGATAATAAAGAAGCATTTCTATATTCATATCTTATCATTTCTTGGGTTTATTTATATTCTCAAATATTTTTGTGTTAGATCTATAACACATTTGCATCACTTCGGATGGCATTGATCTAGAAGCGAACTGACATTCTTGGTTTTCCAACCCCATTTATCACTCATTGAAATCCCTTCTCCTTATAATCTGTTGGGGGGTATAGTTGGCCAGGAATAGGGAAGTATTTCAAGAAAAGGTCTCAATTCCTACGCATACTGCTAATGTTGTACTGGCCATTTTAAGCTATTACCCACAAGAGAAAGGCTCTACTGTGGTCTTTCATGAACAAATTGATTTTGTAAAGTCATGGTCCTATTTTGATGGAACTTCCATAAGTAATGGTATGATTAGTGGCAAACGTTTTATATTATTCATTTCTCCAAGTCACAATTTCAAAGTCAACATGGGTTTGGGACTTGGGACTAATAACCAAGCTAAACTTCTAGCATGCAAAAATGTGCTCCTATTTGCAACAGGGAATGATTGTACTCAAAATCACATTTATGGGTATTCCATGCTAAATAAACATTGGTTTAATGACATTATTACTTGTGGGAATACTTTCCTTATGCCTATTCTAGAGGAGATTAAATGCATTACTGGTTCTTTCACATATTTATCCTACTCAGATATTTATAGGGAAATGAATAATGCTACCAAGAATTTATAAAAAATTGGTCACACTGTGGAAATGATCTTTGGATAATCATAGAACAGGAAAATGATCATCTTCTTGAGTTCTTCCATTGTCCTTTCTGGGATATTTTTTTGGTGTCAGTCGTTTGCATTCTCTGACTTGCATGGTTCCAATCATACTTACATTCTCTTATTTTTGGATTTTGGATGGTATATTCCTCTGATTAATTAATGAGTTATTATTGCCTTAGAGGGATAGCTTTGTTCTTGTTCCATGGGTCATTATGGTATTGCTTGGTTTTTTTTTTACAACAAAATTTGTTGATGATGAGTTCTTTCTCAAATTTTGTGAAGCTTATTATTGCAAATACTTTTTGTTTCCATTTCTTATGGACAATTTAGCCTTCGTTTTTTTTCTTTTTTCTTTTTTCTTTTTTCTGATATATGGATATGTAATTTTCTGCCCCTTGAGCACAACGTTTTGGATGTGCTATGGTTTGAAATTATGTTTCTCTTATCCTTTGGTGAGCTAAAATATATAGTTGGTGTTGGGATTTTCAGGAATACACTCTTGTAGTGAATATGCAAAATGTAACTTCATCATTTTATTATGAATGAATTTATGAGTACTTTTCTCCATAAAAAATACATTGTCTATCTTTGGAAAATATTTGATTTTCCTCTTTATCGTTGATAATATTTTGATTCTACAAAAAGATGGTTTGTCATAAACTCATATTATCATTACTTGCAACCAAATTCATGTTCTAAATTTGATTAATGCTTTCAACATAATGGTGGCTTTGTCACTCCATATTAGAAATTGTTTCAAGTAGATTGCTAACATTCTGCTCAAAATTTTGATAATTTCCTTTTAAATTTTTACTATATTCTAGCAATCCTTTCTTTCCATTGCAAAAGAAATTTACTAATCTCGTTACATTTTTAAACTCTAAGTGAGAATTTATAGTAGGATCTATTGGGAATAACTCTCCCTTTGTCCAGAAGTCAACATTTTTTCTCCCTCTATTTTTTCATATACGTGTATTCTAGGGCTATTACATTTCATATACATGTATTTTAGGGCTATTTCCATTATGTAATGGTGCCATATTTCAATCCACCTCAATTGTCATAATGTATTTCTCTCCTATATCTAAAGTTTATTTTTTATTTTTTATTTACCCTAATACAAACCTGCAATTACAAGCAAAATATGAAAATTCAAACATTCATCCAAAATAAGAAAAATAAATAATCTCCCTCTATTTTTTCATATACGTGTATTTTAAGACTATTATATTTCATATACGTGTATTTTAGGGCTATTTCCATTATGTAATGGTGCCATATTTCAATCCACCTCAATTGTCATAATGTATTTCTCTCCTTTATCTAAAGTTTATTTTTTATTTTTTATTTACCCTAATACAAAACCTGCCATTACAAGCAAAATATGAAAAATTCAAACATTCATCCCAAATGAGAAAAATAAATAAATAAATACCAATCCAATTTTCATTAGAAAAGGTTAAGGCATTCTAAGTTGTAATTATATGCAAAAACACATATACATACAGGGATAAGTTTTCTTTATATTTGATCGTAACAGGAGTTACTTAATGCTAAGAAATTATAGTTTAGGGAGTCAAATAAGCATCTAATGTCAAATAAGGTGTGTAACATTATTTTCTCAAAAATTACAAAATTTTAAATATTAAAAATTTATTATGATTTTGTAGAGGTTTTATTATATAAAACATGTGATTGTAATAAAAGTTATTTTATTTAAATGTAATCAAATGTGCATAGAATAAAATGGATGTAGGTTTTAACCGTGGGAAACAATGTTTAAAAATGTACAGCCTAGATCAAAATGGAGACCCACCACTCATCCAAAGTTTAGTGAGGTATACACAATTAGCAGTTTTATCGAAACAACATAGGTATAACATTATGGGCACTAGTGAATATCAGGCCCCCCTCCCAACAATTTTCAATACCACTGCACCCCTCTCTGCAATTCCAGCGACGGTTTCACGTCAAGGGACCTAGTGATGTCCATAAATTTCCCGAGGATTGTCAAATTGTTTGCCACCATGTGCCTTTGAAATTTTCCAAAATAAAAAAGTTTAAAGGTAATTGTTGTAGGGCATCGTTCATTTGCATAAGCGGGAGAATAATTAAAGCTATTAATGACCAATTGATAAACTTAAACCTTCTTAGTTCCTTTAAGTATCTGTCAGACAGATTTCCCCATATTTAGCTTCCGAAGAAACATATTTTTAGTAATTTATTGGACTTACTTAGTAAGAGGAAATTTTAAGGAGATTTCATTTTGAGATTTTGTAAATCAATTTTTATCGGTATGTTATAGTTCCTTAAATGATGCCATAACTCTAAGGATTTGTGAGAGTTTACAGCAATTTTAAATTTTAATGAGGAGATGAAAGTAGGGGATTGAGATTTATTTTAAATTTTTACAGAAATTAGACTATATGGATGCAAGTTGGATCCCTACAGATTCATCTCCCCTTAAGGACTTTTGCATTGGAATTCATCAAATAGACTTTAAATGTAGAACAAATTCAATTTCTACCTAGAAAGTGTCCTTCACATTTTAAATAAAAAGCAGAAGTTAGTTAATTTGTAGTGAATACCAAAGCAACAGATAAAGAAGTGGAAAATATGTTGGAAGAGATGAAGTTGTCAAAGGGAGAGAGGTGGCCTTATGATCCTTTGGGTAAAATTTCATTTTTGAGAATTGTGCAGGGCTTATCTTCCTGTATACATTTGCCAAATCCTTTAATAGAATAGTACGTCAACAAAGAAACTTGGGAGAAATATACTTTGGTAGATATCCCAAGTCAAGGAAAGGAACAACAACCCTCTAAACCTAGTGTGTTAGCAACTCCTTAAAAGAGAGAAAAATAGTTAAAAATATCTTTCATGGATACTCAAAAATTAGGTTCGAAATAAAAAGAAGTAAAATTCAAAATGCTAAAGAGACAGAGAATAGAGGAAGTATAAGTTTCAATTTCAAATGTTATATTATATGAAATTGTTACATCAATTGAAATGGTCACATCAAGTGAGCCTACATTTAATTTACAACATTTACCATCAGCTAATGAAAAACCATCATCATTTGCAAGCACTAGTCAAGACATCTTCACACAATTTATTGATGTTAAGGAAAGGAATGCAACGCTTAAAACCACAAATTACAGTGAATTTTGGAAAGAAGGCTCATTTACATAGAATAGGCTACTATCGGAATTAAATGTTCAAAAACAAGAATTTGAACTAGCTTCCCTAGAGAAAAAACACTCAAAATCCTAAGTCTACAAAATATTATAAAACTATAAAGTTCACTTTTGATGCAAAAATAGTTCATCCAATTGATTATATAGATCTCCATAAACAAACTGAGGAGTTGTTAGATAGAACTCTAATAGGCTCAATGACTAGTGTTGCATAGTTGCAAAAATCATTAAAGAAAATGAGTGATGAACTAAAATGGGAGAAGATTTCCTCTACTCCCAAAGACATTTTTTTTTTAGAGAGAATTACTATAAATTTGGGTATAGATCTAGATGATTTTGATTCAGTTCAAGCTTTAATGAAGATGAGGGATGTAGACATTCAATCATTTAGGAAGAAGTTCAACTTACTAGTCACAGAACATGTTCAAACACAAGAGTTGGAGGTTGTGGAAAAACAAAAGAAGTTTTTTCTTTCATTAATTATTGAACAGAACAATAAAATATAAAAATTAGAAATAAAAGTTGGAAAAATACTCAAAGAAAAGTCTAAGAAGACAACTATAGTGTTTCTCGATCCTCAAATTAGCAATGTAGAAGAATATTATTCTGAGAAATTTGTAGAAACTTTATCATCACTTACTCTAAAAGGTTAGGAGATTGAAACTTTAAAGAAAACATTAAATCAAATTCAGGTAGAATCATCAGACAAAGGTTGTTTTATAAATGAAGGGATTTAGAAAAACACTATTCTACAAAAGCAAGTAGAATGGTATAGTAAACAAGTGATCAATACTCATCCTCTGATTGAAGCTAGAAGAAGTTTATGGGCATAAATTATTACTTTTATTTATCAAGTATGGGAAACAATTGAAATTGTTGTTGAGAAACATGAAATATTGAATATGGCCAGCAAAATAGTAGAGCATATTGAAAATGAATTGGGTAATAGACAGATATTGGCTAACAGGATCATCAAATTCTTTAATTCAAGACGAAAGACTTAGCTCAGAGAGTTGGGCATTACAGATAAAGCACGCATGATCATGGAAGTTAAGAAATTAATAGCTTAGAGGGACTTTACAAGCTAGGTAAAAGACAAGTGTAGATTAGTACAAGCTTAAGTAGGTATATTCAATACCAAAATCAATATTTTATAGAAAAAAGGCATGCCATCATGTTGGGATTTAAAAGGAAAAATTATGCATTAGGAGGAATACAAGAAACAATTGAATGATTGTACGATGTATGAAAGTAAATTTTTTGTTTTGATTGGACCCTTAAAAGGTGAAAGAATTTTGAATAAATTAATTGATGACTTTTACCTTCACTATGAACTCAAATCCCCTTTTCCAGTGAGACCTACCTTTTAGAAATGCATTAAAATGGATGAGGCCTATAGGAAATTAACTAAATATCCATATCCATCTAGAGCTAACAAGGATGGAATTGTTATAATTCTCCCACAAATTTATTAACCACTGCAAAAAAATCCCAAGAGAAGAGCAAAGTTGGAAGTGTAGGATCATAACAAGGACATACATTTTTTCATTTATTAGATCATATTATTTAATTTTTGAAACAATTTGTTTGTCTGTAAGAGTTTATAGAAATGAGAAAAAAACTCGTTTGAATGGTTGGCTCATGGGAAAAGAGAGTAAAAACTTGTATTTTTGAAAAATCTTGATACTTTTAAAGTAACGGGTTTTGGTTTCAACATATACATATTTGTTTGATATGTGAATCGTTTCCTATGTTTTCATAACCTAATCTTTGAAACAATTTGAAATTATGTTGAACATAAGAGAGGCTAAGCTGAGAATCAACATCCCTTATTTCCCCTGGTAATGTTATAGTCAACATTGAGTAGATGATATAGAAAATAAATTTGTATTATTCTTCTAAATTTGTAGATTGTTGCCTTGATTCTATATAATTGAGATGTGTTATCTTGTTGAGATATTGAAGGAATTTTTATATGATTCTATTCTTATTAGGTAACATATATATGTTGAAATTGAGTATGAATGTTAGGCGATATTTTATTTACTCGTCTATCCTCATATTTCAAGTTATTATCATGTTACTACAAGCAAAAGAATTTCTAGTGGAGGCTTTTACGGAAGCCCCTACAAAAATAGCCCAAAAATCCATTTGTAGCAGAGGCGGGTGGAAGATGTTTTAGCAAATGTTTCTCTAACGATGCGTTTAAATTATTCAAGCACACCAGTGCTTTATTATCCATACAGGCACCAGAGTTGCATATAACATGTTGCACTGTAAAAATTTTCTTTCTAAAAAATAAAAAACCACAGTGCACTAAATACACAAAATCACTGGTGCTTGAATATTCGCTAGCACTAGACATATAGTAAAAAATACAAGTGTTAATAGACAATGATTTCTTAGTGTAGTAAATGTATAAAAACTCCTTGCGACATCTTATAAAGTGCACCAATAGACAGTTTCTAATTTCTAAAAAAAGATCGGTGCTATTGTAAAACCACAACACCTATCCATTACCAGTAACATAAAGCCCTGGGGCATCTCAATAAAGCATTGTGATAATTTTAAATTTATAAGAAAAACATGGTACTTTTGGATATATCCTACCTTGGTGCGCTTCACGAAACACACTAGAGGAGGGTTAAATAAAGGAAACCCTCCTAACCATAACTTTTTAGTTTTACCATCTACAGTGTGGGAGATATCTGAAGCATCGGTGCCAATCTTTTCACATGCAAGTCCCTGACATTAGTGCTTCTCTTGCTCACCACCTTTCAGTACCATGCTCACTGTTTAAGTTTCCAATTTTTTCAAACAGTGCGAAAATTTGTTTTTCTCCATTATGTGTCCAAAATGCCTCTGCGACAACCAAATTTGTAGGTAATCTCTACATTTCTCTCTAATTTAACTTTTTAGAAAATTATAATTACACATTAGGTTGAATTTCTCATTTCTTTTTACAAAAAATAAAGTTTTGATGTGTGGTGTTTTTGATATGTTTGACTCGCACTGGGAGTGGTAGACCCTGTAAGTTTATAGGATGCACTCTTTTTTGGTGTCTGAACATAATGCACCACTATTGTTTCAGTGCATTTTATAAATATGAATGCACTGGGAAAGATGCGATAGATCGTGTGTCGGTGCATCACTCCTGGTGTGTTTATATTTACCAAACACACCAAAAATAAATTTTAAAAATATTCCTATAGCTCAGTGCATTCAATAAGGTGAAGTTACCACATCGATGCCAACACGTTATATGTGTGCACCGATGCACAAGTATGTTGCAACGCTATGAAAATTTAAATCTCTAAAATACTCGCGATGCGTCATACTTATTTGCGCACCGTTACCAGTGCAGTTATAGTTGAAAGTGCATCGACGCGAGTGCATGACTGTATTTTGATTGCATTGGTACTTTTTTTTTGAATTGAAAGTTATGTTTCCATAGTTATAAATATATGTTTCATGTAATAAAAAAATTGTATTTTATGTATGAGGCTGATGTATTTAATATTTCAATCATGTAACAGATATCTCAGCAGAAGAAGTAGTAGTAGGAACAGGAGAAGCAAGCAAACCCATACAATATGGTCTAACCATGGTAGGCAAGAGAGAAGGAGAGAGATTTATACCCTCACCCTATTACTCTAGCGACCTCAGTGCTCTTGTGGAATGTAAGCCTCCTCTGGTAATATGAGGAGGGTACATCCTTGAAGCCACACTCTATCTTACTGGGGCATATGATCCACCAATGGAATGTCTAGTAGTAGGTTTTTTCTCTCAGTCCTGAGTTGTGGTATAGTCCCACCAAGGAGGACATATACTTTATCATTAGCCTATCTAAGAGAGGGGATGATTTTTCCTAGTTCCCTAATGTCCCCTATGGTGTTGCAACTAAGAGTCAACTTGTGTGCACTCAGAGATATGTTGGGCCTGATGCAATTCGTCCATCAGATTTTCAGGTTTGTGGTGTAAGGCAACTAATGCATTTCCCATCACCACAAGAATATTTTTATTCTTGGATTTATGTTCCATGTTACATTATATAGTCTACCATTCTTTTGAGGCAGTTTTGCATGAATTTAGATAGATGTTGTGCATTGTCGAGACAGGGGATGGAGACCTTCCATTTTTATTCCGAGCTTTTTTGCTTGTTTTTTGAGACATTTCTGGAGACGAGGCCTACATTTGATTTTCTCCTTTCTAGGTTGAACACTAAGGCCAAGATGCACATGTGGGGGCATATTATGCTCAAGAGCGACATGCAGCCAAAGTTTCGAGCCAAGATTTTAGATGAGGCATTGGTGCTACTATCTAGTGTAGATGACCATGTGTTTGTCGTGTTGGGGTATTCGTATGTAGGGATTGATTGGAAAGGGTGTCCCAACATATTATTCATAGTGGTTTAACCTTCAGATGATAGAGGTAATATTAGTTTCTTCATTAAATTAATATAGTTTCATTTTCTAGTTTTAATGATTTCGAACAAAATTTATTCTAGCATGTTCTTTAACTTGTTTTATTAAATTTTTTAATGAAATTGTCTAATTATTTTTTTACTATATATTTTGTAAACATTGGCTCATACAATGGCGACATGCCTCCTCCACCACCACCGAATGGAGGATATGAGGAGATGGGAAAGGCCCAATATAGTGAGGCACACCCTAACAAGGGCGTGGGTGTCTGGGTTAGAGGACTGTAATACAATTCCGGATGGACTACTATGATAGATTGGCCAAAGTTTTTGTTGGGCAAGGAGACCTCCCTACAAGGCATCAAGGTATCAGCATGGATCCGATTGTTCATAGATCTCTACAAAGAATTTCCACAAGATTTGATGTCTCTTATGTGGCATGTCACCAGAGCTAATACTTTACTGGTAGCGATGAGGGCTGTAGGGCATTATACAACAACAAATCCATCAAATGAGGGTGGTCATGATGACGATGAGGGTTATCATGATGATCATGATGATGAGGATCGTGATGATGATGCTTATAGTGGTGCCATCCCATCATATCATGGTCATCAACGTGTCGGTGATCCTTATTGTATTACACTTGCTTGTTAGTTGCGTGATGATGATGAGATGCCAGAGCTAGAGGATGTGCTGTACGTTTCTTGTGACAGAGAAGATTGACCACCTTCTCCTATAGATTAGCCACCTTCTTCTATAGACCAGGCACCTCTTAGTCCTCCACCTTAGTTGAGTTCCACAGATGTACTTGATTAGGCAGTAGTTCACCATCCATGATCTTCTATTGCAGACTAGGCTACTAGAACTACTACATCTGTTGTATCAAATATTTGATTGCACTTATTTGACTTCATGATGTAGTTATTTGAATTCCTTTTGTGTGTGTATATATATATATATATAGATAGATAGATAGATATATAGATATATATCGCATTCTTTTGTTCTTGTTTATGTACTTAATTTATATGATGGTGTTGATTTGCATAGTTTTAGGTCATGTTAGATATATTCATTTATTGTACTTACAGATAGATGTGTACGGGATAACAGTTATTTGACATGAGATGTATATTAATTTGAGGATGTGTGTGGTGATGATATTAGATTACAATCTTTTTGTTTTCTTAGATGTGATCACCATGATGATGTCGTGTTATATTATTAGATTTGTGTTCTAGCTAATGATGTTTATATTGGTACTAAAAGCGTATATAATTAGATGATGTTAGTGAATTTGAATGTGTATCTTAGATTATGTTTATGTTTTCTAGATGATTATCATCATGATGTTTACTTTTATGAACTAATGTTTATGATAGATTATGTATTGGTGAATTTATATCAAACTTTTATATATGAAATTGCATGTCAAACAACTTACTTTTAAAAAAATGCAAAGATATTCTTATAAATTACAAATTTTAATATAGTTGAAACTATGATTGTAAGGTTACAATAAATATTTTTCTATTGCTTAGGTAGTTCATTGATATTCAATTTAACTTAATTATTAAAACAATTCAATACTCACAATGATAAAATAATTAAAGGTAAAACAATTTATTTAATTCTTAAAAAGACGAAAATGTGTAACTCATTCAATTTTTAATATAAAATATTATTAATAATAAATTCTTCAAAAATACAATTTAACTAATTCAATATTGGTTTATAAAATTCAGTCTATTGTTAAATTTAAAAAATGTAAGTCGTAATTTTTTTACAATCTGTAGCATAAATCCATCTTAACTCTGGATCTACCAAGCACCGAGAGGGATCAAATCTCTTGAGATGCAAACATCTTTTTTGATTGAAAAGATATTTGATCTCTCTATACGTTTAGTGGATCTAGGTAGATGGTATAATATATATGTAGTTGGCATTGAGATATTTTATTTATAATTCTCGTTATCTGTATTAAAATGTTAAAATATGCCCCCTCATATTTTTACTTGTATGTATACTTTTAATTATTTTTATTATTAATATTTTCCAAAATACTACATATCAAATCCATATTAAACATGAAATTTTTACAAATATGTAACAACTCCAAAATTAAATATGTAACTAATTACATAAATTTATGTGATTAATAATCAACACACAACTATTCAACTAAGTATGATAGAATTTTAAAAACATGAGTAGAGACAACTTATTTGTAGCGATGATACTCCTTACTTGTGATTTCAGCGTTTAATTCTATTTGAACATCACTAACTGCAATAAAGTTTTGGAGATGACTCTCCACCCAACCATAGGCTCAGCTACACATAATATTTCTACATCTGACCACCCTCGATGCAATAGCCCTCGTGAAAATTCCATGTAATAAAAGTTAACAAAGGAAAAATAATAACCATAGTTGATGGGACACTTATTCCAAGCTGAATGTTGGGAAAGACATCATAGTGTGGGTTTTCAATGGTTTATTATGGCTAAGGAAATTGACAAAGGTAATGGCTAAAGGTTTTTCGAGATGTGATAGTGTTTTCAGCCTAGCCTTGCCATTTCTGGATACCCATCTTTTGATGGGTTTCTCATGTCTTGGTTGATCTGGATTGTCGAATGGATTCAAATTTGAGTGAACTAGATCTCCAAAAGAAATAACACATGTCTTAGTGATCCCTAAACTAGAATTTGGATTGTGGTAAATCCATTGGCCTAGTGACCCCTGAACCAGACTATTGGTTATGGTAAAGCCATGTATTGTGTGCCTTAGTTGACATAGGAATCCTAAACCGATTAATGGCGGGATGTATGGTAAAGACTAGAGGTGGTTGCCCTTGTTTAGGCCTAGGAATTTGTGTCGGTAAATGATAGGATATACAGTAAAGCCTATAGGGTGGATTCTTAGTTCAGGGCCTAGTGATCCCTGCATCAAATAGTGGATTGCAGTAAAGCTTGAGAGACTAGGAGACAAGAAATTTTCTCACGGTGTAGGTGGAAATATCCAGTGGAATCCATGCTTTTTTTTGCCTAGTGATCTGGTGGAGATCATGGTAAAGACTGTTATTATATGTTTATTATGTTGGCCTAGTGATTTGATGTGGATTGCAGTAAAGCCTGGTTTCTATTGATGAGGGTGAGGTGGTTTAGCCTCAGGATGCCCTGGTTGGTTCTTTTGTTTTGAGTCCCACATTCATGCTTGGAATATGACACAGGAGTGAATGGTTGAAGAGAGAATTGGCTCAACCATTTTATGATTAGGTGGAACGTGGTAGTCCCATCCCAGGTTGGCTTTTACATTCATTATTGAGAGGCTCTTTCTTTGTTATCTTATGTGTAAATATACCAGTTTATATGTGGATTCTCTGGCTGATGTATCCTTGACATTTATGTTGTTATTATGCTGGTTATAAGCATGTATTGTGACATTGATGATGTATTTCTCTCCTCACATTTTGATTTGTAAATGAATGAACAATGTATCTATGACCTAATAGATGATAATGTAGTTAATAATATAAGGAGGAACTGCTTCTTAGCAATTCTCATATAAGTATGAGACCCCTATGCTCAGATCTATTGTTTAAACCTGTAGATTAAATATTTTTGACATCTTTAAAGAAATGCCTATCATGGATAATAGGGGTCCAGTCAAGTCCTTTTTCAAGTAATTGGATTTGTTTCCTTATTCCATTGTTATCTTTTAGTTCTGAAAGTGTCGATGAGTTTTGTGCAGTGACCTGGGCTATAGGCCTGAAAAAGTGGCACAAATATTGGAGTCGCGAGCACATGTTTGAGGAGAAAATACCACAAGTGCATGCATACCCATGTTGTGGGAGATTCTAGAGCCTCCTAGATGGATTCTTGTCCATTTCAAGGGAGCGTATGGGGGTTTAATGGTCTAGAAACTCAGTGGGACCTAGTGGTTGCTTGCCTAAGTGGTTGGGATGACTCCTAGGAGTTATGTTGCTGATGCGGAAGGTTTGTATGGCGTGTTTCCATCAATTCCACTTCCTTAAGGTGACTTAGGAGGTTGAATACCATTATAGTGGCCTCTTCTCACATATTTACCCCAGTTGTCCGGTTACTTGTGTAGACGTGGGATAAGGGTGTTACAGAGTGGTACTAGAACGAGTTGTGTTATCTTTGGGTCATATATGATACCACAGAGTGGTATCAAAGAATGGTTCACCCCTTGGATTGTGTGGGTGGTGTTTGTTGGTCATACATTCATATCGGTTGCATGTGTGTTAATCATCCTTATGGTTTATATGCTTGTTGCATATGCATGGTGTCAGTCATGGTTTTAGTGATGTCACCATGTGAAAAAGGATGTTGATGTTGTGAAGTGTACCTTCATGAATGTATGATTGGTTACATGTTATTTATGCTTGCGTATTGTTAGTGTGCAT
Source organism: Pinus taeda (assembly GCA_000404065.3). Classification (NCBI taxonomy): domain Eukaryota; kingdom Viridiplantae; phylum Streptophyta; class Pinopsida; order Pinales; family Pinaceae; genus Pinus; species Pinus taeda. The sequence goes on from APFE031479249.1 coordinate 15,751, forward strand.
TGATATGGTTATTGTTGTCATGCATGAGGTCATGGTATGTGTAGTTCATAGGGTCATGCATTGATGACTGGAATCTAGCTAGAATGATGGCTACATGGTTATATGCTTATGTATTATATGTATATATGATTTCATGATTATGTTATACATGTACAACATTAATTGGTTCATATTGCAGATGAGATATCCTCCCCGAATTTCACTAAGTTACGTTGGTTTATTTCGATTTAGTTTAGCTAACATAGTATGCATTCTAGGAAAAGATCAAAATGACTAGAAAGATGGTATACTATAGAGATTATCCCTATGAATCAGATGAGTAGTGTGGTGGAGTTGTAAGGTGAACAATGAAAAAATCATGCAATTACAAAACAAATAAGCAGATGCTAATGAAATACTCGTTCAAAGTTTCTCATAATTGTAGTGACAAGGGCCACTTCAGATCGGTCGTGGGTAGGAGGAAAGAACTGTTGGGGCATACGTCAGTAGGTCTCATGATGGTCACAAGTCAGATAGAGATGGCATAGTTAGAGATGGTAGATTTTTGGATACTCCAGATAGGAGAGATGATGGATATAGGTATTTTTCTAGTTCTAGTTCTAATAGGCATCATGATAGTCATCGTCATCATTCTTACAAGAGGAGTGATAGGGGATACTTTCCGGATCAACCTAATTTTGATTGAGACTTGAAGAAACCAGAAGATGCAAAGGCTTGGATACTGGAGATAAAAAGGTTATTTGAGTTCCATGAGTAAACAGAAAACATGAGGGCCATAATTTCTATCTTTGGTCTGAAAGGTAAAGCAGATATCTAGTGGGAATATGTGAAGTGAGTTGGAGACATCAAGATGGATGACTTGAGCTATCATGAGTTCAAAAGGATTTTCAGGAAGAAGTACTTGTTTGAAAGGTACTACAACAGTGAGGCCAAAGAATTATATGAGCTCAAGATGGGACGAATGAGAGATGAAGAGTACATGACTAAGTTCCTTGAGCAATTGAGGTATGTACCATATCTTAAAGATGATAAGGCTAAATTTTAGCGATTTTTCAATTGTTTTCCATTATCATTTAGAGATCGTATTGAGTAGGATGAGCCTCAGTTACTTGAGGAAGTTATTTGGAATTGAAGCATTGATATGAACAATAAAAGCATAAGAATAAATCTTAGCAAGGATGAAAAGGGAAGCACAAGGATAAAGGTAAGGGTAAATGGAAACTGAAAATAATAAGGCCTCAAAATGCAAAAGAGAAATAAAATGTGGCACCACAAAATAAGTTCAATGCAGCTAGACAGGGACATCGATCACAACAACAACATAGAGGTGATGGTATTGGATGGTTGGAGTGTTGAACATGTGGTAAGGAACACCTTAAGAGAGATTATCCATAGAATCAGGGTGGTAGGCCTCAGATCTATAATGCATAGGAGGTGAAAACTGTTGGGGATGTTTGTTAGAGCATTCCTCGTATCTGTGCAACATTGGAGAACAGATAAGCAGACCATCATGCATCTATCATTGAGATGAATGGTCAAAATTTGTGATCAATTTGTTTATATTTTGATTGACCCTATATATAATTATAGTTATGTTAGTCCTCACTTGGTGGATAAGTGTGGTTTGAATAAATAAGTGCATGCAAAATATTGGTTAATGCAGTTGGCTACATGTGCAAAGAAAAAAGTTCATCACTTGCTAAGAGCTTGAGCATTTGACTTGAATGGCATGTTTACAGAAGTGCACTTGAACATGTTTCTGTTGGGATCATATAATATGCTATTGGTTATGGATTGGCTATACCTTCATAGGGCTAAGGTGTATTGTTATGACAAAGCCATTGAGTGCTTGGATGACAATGAGGAACCAAGAGACTTATAGGGAAACAATAAATCCACATCAGTTTGGATGGTGAAAGCTATGCAGGAAAAGCATAGTCACAAGAAAGGGTGTTTGTTATTTGTAGTACATATCTCTAGTGACAAAGGTAAGGAAGTTGAGGATGTAGATGTTTTGAGTAGGTACCCAATTCTACAATAGTTTTAGAATGTATTTCCTATAGATATTTCAGATTTTCCACCTCACAGGGAGGTAGAATTTTCTATTGAGTTTGTGCTAGGGGTAGCTCTAGCGTCAAAAAAACTATACATGGTTAACACTCCAGTTATTGTAGAGTTGAAGCTACAGTTGAAGGAAATGTTTGACAAGGGATACATTGGGCCAAGTGCATTACCTTGGGGCACGCCAATATTGTTTGTAAAGAAGAAGGATGGTACTCTCAGATTTTGCATTGACTATAGGCAGTTGAACAAAGAGACCATCAAGAATAGGTATCGGTTTTTGAGGATAGATGACTTGTTTAATCAATTGAAGAGAGTAGAAATGTTCTCGAAGATTGATCTGAGATCTAGATTCATCAGGTATACATTAAAGAGGAGGAAATTTAAAATACATCTTTCTGGACAACGTATGGGCATTATGAGTTTGTTGTAGTTCCATTCAGTTTGACTAATGCTCCTGCTACCTTTATGTGCTTGATGAATAATGTGTTGTGTCCTTATTTGGACAATTTTGTTAATGAGTTAATTGATAACATATTGGTATATTCTAAAAATGAGGAAGAGCATTTCGAGCATTTGGCAACATTGTTGAGGTTGTGGAGAGAGCATTAGTTTTATGGTAATCTCAACAAATGTAGTTTCTTTCAGACAGAGGTACATTACTTGGGACATGCTTTCTATCAGGAGGGAATAACAATAGATCCAGAGAAGATAAGAGATTTCATGAAGTGGGAAACTCCTAAGAATGTAGATGAGGTGAGATCCTTCATGGGATTGGAAGGTTATTACATGAGGTTCATCAAAAAATTCTCACAATTTGCTTATCCTAATACATCTTTATAGAGAAAATGTAAGAAGTTTGAATGGACAAAGGAGTTTGAGACCAGTTTTGAGAAACTTAAGCAGTTGTTGACACATGCTCCAGTGTTAAATATCATAGATCCGGTAAATAATTTGTAGTATGTACATATGCTTGCAAGAGAGGACTTGGTGGAGTCCTTATGGAGGAAGGACAAGTAATGCACTATGAGTCATGGAAACTGAATGAGCATGAGGAGAAATATCTTACACATGCTCTTGAGCTAGCAGTAACCATACATACATTGAAGATGTGGAGTTACTATCTTCTTGGCATGAGGTTTGTATTGCTGAGAAACCATAGTGGGTTAAGATACTTGTTTCACCAGTCGAATTTGAATGCTAGGTAAGCTAGATGGTTGTCCATGATTAGTGAGTTTGATTTTGAGATTAGATACATCAAAGGAAAGAAGAATAGGGTCGCAAATTCTCTTAGTAGGCTGACACAAGTAAATCATATAGAAATTATGAGTTCTTATGGGACAAATCTATAGGATATGATCCTACAGGCAGGTCATCAGTATTTCAGGTATATGGATATTGTGCATAGGTTTCAGCAGAATACAGGTAGTGGTACAGGTACAAATGCAGGTGCACAGGATGTGGACTATTGTCTCGTGGCAAATGGATTGGTTAGATTTAGGAACATGATATATGTGCCAGATAGAAGTGAGCTCGCGAAGGTGATCTTGAAGGATTTTAATGTGAAGCCATATTTAGGTCACCTAGGCTATCAAAAGACATTGACTAGAGTTATGAAGTTTTATTATTGGTTAATTCTAAAGAAGGCCCTAGCAGACTTTGTGGCTAGATGCTTGGATTGTCAGTAGGTGAAGGTAGAGTGTAACCATCTAGGTGGAATGATGCAACCAATTATGATTCCAGAGTGGGAATGGGAGGTCATTTCCATGGAATTTATCACAGGTTTACTGATTACAATGAGACACCATAATTCAATCATGGTAGTGGTGGACATTTTAGCAAAGGTAGCACACTTCATTCGAGTGAAGTCTACATTCTCAGTGAGTGATGTAGAACAGGCCTTCATCAAGGACATGGTCAAATTGCATGGAGTCCTGAAGAAGATTGTGTCAGACAAGGATGCAAAGTTTACTTCCAAGTTTTTGAAGGAGTTGTTCATAGTTTTGGGCACAGAGTTGGCCTTCAGTACAACTTGTCATCCATAGACATATTGACAACTGAGAGGGTCAACGAGATATTGGAGGACATTTTGAGGATGTACATGATGCATCGGTAGTGAAAGTGGGAAGAGTATCTTCCAGTGGTAGAGTTCACTTACAACAACGGATATCAAGAATCTTTGAAGAAGAGTCAGTTTGAAGCATTGCATGGGTGAAGTTGTAATACTCCAATCAGTTAGAGTGATCATATCATTGTACTCCCATGCAAATGCAACAAAATGTTTTTGTAATGTTTTGGTTAGCTCTTCTTGTTGTAGTTTCTCCAAGTTTTTGTTTATGTTCAATGTTTTACCTGGAAAAATTTCAATTGTAGAGCTACCAAACTCTTCCATAGAATAGAGAAACATCTGCCTACATGACAAGTATTCAACATTAGATTTTTCTTGAAATTGTGCATGATCATATTCTAAATATGTTTCAAAATTTTTCAATGTATTTAAAATTTGTCTATCTTCACTAATTTCTGACATAGTAAAGAGAGGTTGAATATCATCTTCATCATCAATCCATTCCTTGTCATCTATTTTTGTGATTGCTTTTGATAGAGGATACAAAGTAAATTTTTTTGTTGAATTACCATCAGAGATATACATGTCACCAAATCTACAACTAATAAAAGCATCAGTTGTGGCCAGCCAAGGTCTTCCTAATATGAGTGGGTGTTCTCCTAGATTATTCTTCGGAGTTAAGATCATGAAATAAATAGGATATTCCTAAGAATCCAAGGATACTAAAATATCTTCCATCACACCATCTGGTTTGATTATTGATCTATCTGCAAGTTGCAGTAAGGTAGGTGTGTAAATAAGATTAGGAAGTTTAAGCTACTCCATAGTTTGTCTACTCATAATTTTTACTGCTGCCCCTAAGTCAATCAATGTATTTGGAATTTCAATTCCATTTATATGTGTCTTGACAATTGGACTCCCTGGATCCAAATACTTATGTATGGAAATTTTTCCCATCATTATGTCTACTATATTTCCTACGAGGTGAATTATTTTTGTTTCTTTTTCTTTTCTTCCTGGTCTTTTGATGCTCAAATCCTTTATTATCTTGGCTAGAATTGGAATTTCTCTAATGGCTTGTAACAAAGCAATTCTGATAGAGGCATTCTTCAATTCATCTAGAAAATCATAATTGGGCGACAAGATCTATTTTTCTATCCCTCTATCAATTTGTATTCTTTCAGGAAAAGGAGGTGTAGAAGTAGATGCTGGTTGCTCAATGATCGTAGTTGTGTTCACTGGTTCTTTTTGTTTTTTAATGTTTTGGTTTTGGAGAGATGTTTCCTCAAAACTTTTATTGACTTTTAGAGAATCTTCCTCAGATGTATCTTGTTCTTGAATAACTATAGAAGGTCTTTCCTTTTCTAATATCCTACCATATTTTAATTGAAAATCATTAAGATCTAGAGGAGTAATCATGTAAGTTAGAAATTGTTGTCCTTCTAGCAGGTAAGCATTCTAAGGGTTTTTATTATTGGGTTTTGGTAATGGTTGGGCCAGAAGCTAATTTTGTTTCTGCTGAAATGGAAAGAAGAGTTGAGGATTTTGACTTTGTTGTGGAGGTTGTTGTGGAAAAGGCAATGAAAGTTGAGGGTTTTGATTTTGTGGCTGCTGATTTTGTTGTTGTTTATGTGGGGGAGGAAAATTCTGATAAGATGGAGGATATTGATAATATTGAGCAAATCTCCCATAAGGATTTTGTACCCCTTGTGCCCATGGTTGAGGTTGATACTGAGATTGAGGTTGAGGCCAAGGTTGCTACCAAGAATTCCAGTTTGGTGGGGTCTGAAGATACATTGGATTGTTAAATCCTTGATTTTGTGGCCCCTGCCAAGGTCTTCTTGCAACAAAACAAAGAGATTCTGCATAATTTGGGATTGTTTCCTCTTGAAAGATAGACTTAAGACCTTGGATTGAAGGACAACCCTTCGTCTCATGACTTTTTGAACAAATTATACAAGCTTCTACAATTTTTGCATCTAAAGGACATTCTCTTAGAGCATGTTTATTTCTGCACTTTGGACAAAAGATGGCTAAAGCATCAGCCTGTGTTTTCTACTTGTTTTGAATTTTAAGGGTTTCAAGTTGCTCACTAAGGATCCCTAGAATGTCAGTTTTAAATTCATCAATCATATTGCCAATTTCTGCCCTACTTACAGATCCAACTGCATATTTGTTTGCTCTAACAAGAGAAGGATCTCTCGGCCCTTTCCCTGTTTTAGATTTCCCTCTTGAGAGATGAACACACAGTTATCCTATGTCACTCAATGGAAGTTGAGAGATATCTCCCTTCCCCATCATGTTAAGGATATCTATCCACTCATATATAATGGCATTTAACAAAAGAGCTTTCAAAGTTTCTTCATCTAAATTGTTCATCTTTTCTCTTTTCAAATTATAGTTGAATCTCTCAATCAAATCTTCTAAGTTTTCATCCTCTCTTTGCATCATTTTGAACACCTCATCTTTATGATTGGTAGGCATACAATAATCCAAGTATCTATCCAAAAATGCATGTTTCATGTCATTCCACATTCTAATGGATTGAGTAACTAACCCCATGAACCATTTCAATGTAGCCCCTTTTAGTGTTGAAGGAAACAATTTGAGTTTTTGAGAGTCTTCTAGATAGTCATATGTTCTGCATAAGACTTTAAACTCAAATAAGAATGTTTCAAGATCCTCACTTCTCAACCCATAGAAGTTTGGGAGGATAGATGGTGAGATATTTTTCATTGTGGTATGTGTTTCCTCATCCATTATAGGGAATCCAAATGAGTTATCTACTTTCCTATTTCCTCTGCCTCCTCCATTATTACGTCTACCTCCTCCATTTTTTCCTCTATCTCTCCCTCTACCCCCTCCTCCAAAAAGTGAGAATTCTCCATCTTATTCTTCTTTTTCCATTATAGTTTCTTCAGAGTCAGTATAGGGCTCAACCTACAAGGTTATTCCCTCCTCCATTGGTTCTTCTATTAATGGACTATGAGAGAGAGTTTATACTTCTTCTTCCTCACCAGGTATTCCTAATTCTTCAACTATAATAGGCTCTCTTGTTGAGGTGAAAAAGGTTATCCCTGCTGTTGGAGATTCAAATTTTTTCTCTCCTAGGACTGTTTTAGTAGATGAAGTAGGAGAATCTTCTGATTGAGTTTCTTCCCCTTGAATTCCAAGAATCATATGGCTGGGAATATGAGTCTGGGATGGAGATGTGTCTTTTTAACTCTTGGTGGAGTAGGTGGTGTTGTAGGAATCAAACTTCTACCCCTAGCTATAAATCTACCCCTAGAGTCTCTTTCTCTATGCATGTCATTGTTTTGTTTTGTTGTTTTTGTTTTTTTTGCTTTTTGAATGTAAGAGATAAGGTTACCTAGTTACACTTCCCTGACAACAACACCAAAATGTTTGATCAATTTAGTGTCCTAAATTGCTCTACATAAATTATCAATCCGGGTATCGTAAACTGATGAAGTGTAGTGCACTATATGTGGTAGATGACCCTTCTTACTTCATCGTTTTTGAGTTTTATGTTGTTTTGGGGTTTTTTGATCCTTTAATCCCTAATGATTTACAATGTACTTAAAAAAATATTAAATCTAATTTTGCTAAGAATCTAAAGAAATGAAATGAGGACTAAAAGTGCTTTAAGCAAGATTTGGAAGTAAAGTTTAATCAAGAAAGGAAAACATAGTTTCTATTTCTGCTTTTATCATTGTTTCCAAATCATGAACTAAAAGAACTTAAAAGTGAAACTGTAACTACTGTCTAATCAATTATAGAAACAAGACTAAATGAAATACTAAAGCTGAAAGTGAAATTGCAACTATCTATTATGGAAACAAAACTAAAATGAAATACTGAAACTGAAAGTGAGATTACAACTATTGTTTAGTCTATTGCATAAACAAAACTTAATGAAAAACTAAAACTAAAATTGCAACAAAACTAAATGAAATACTTAGTTACTCTGCCTCTCAATTTTGGAAGAAAAACCTCCTTGGGATGACATTTTGAGGAATTTTGTACTTCATTATTCTAAGAGAAGATAAATGTAAAAACACAGAAAAGACTCATTATGTGAATGAAGTATTCAACCACTTAGTTTAAGATGAGTTATCAACTAGAAGGGCTTTTTAGAAACATTCATCTACACCATGAGTCACTAAACTAGTAATAAAATGGCAAGAACAGTAATGGCACTGATCAATTTAATTGAAAACCTAAAGACTAATGAAACAACAAATGAAACAAACTACTCTACACTACTGAATTCAGCTTCTAGATACTGATAAGAAACTAGAAATAATTTAAGCAAAAAGAAACTATTATGTACTGAAAGAAACTATTCTGCATTAGTGAAGAAATGATGCATTATAAACAAGGTTAGTATGAAAATGATTATAAACACCATAAGAAGGAATGGTAAATTTACAGTTTGAAATAGAAAAGACAAAACAAAATGAAATGAAACGTCAGTCAGCACAGGGGCCCTCTGCAACTGCTCAGGTTATGCATACTCAATCAAAACTCCAAGAAACGCTTTCAGATATCCATGAAACACACGGTCTTCATATTAAAAACACAGGAAATGAGTTTTTCAAAATTACAGAATAGTAGTCTGAGCTTAATACATGAGCAAATTCGAACTGGTTCTACGTTCTTTACACAGGTATTTATAGAGAAATTATACAATTGTTTATGGAGAAAAATAAGCTGCAGCCAAAAACACATAGCAGACAGGCACACAAAATTCTCTTCCTCGGATGCTGGAGACATAAATTTAAGGTTATGGCAGTTGGATTCGGTTACACAGATGGTTGTTGAAGTCTGTGGGTTCAGGAAGTTGTTTCGGATCACATCACTGTGAAACATATACAAAACAGAGTCCTATTTGCCTAAGGTCTCTACGTTTGACTTCTTCTTTGACCAGAGTCTTGTACCATCTTCCTTGTCTACCTAGGCTAAGTGAATACGACACGATCCATGTCATGATGTTTTCCAAGCTGCCCATGTAGTTATTTTCTCCTTCTGACACCTGGAACCTATAAAAGCATGGAAGTAGTTGTGAAGCAGCTGATTAGCTGCATAATAGGCTGTTTTCCATCGCTAAAAGACAAAAACTTATTCAAACAGCAAAACATAAAAGCATAACATGTAAATCACTAAAATGTTCTCCTTAAGGCAATGTATACTGGTTATTGATGATAGGGATGCACTTTCTTCATGGAAAAACAAAGAAAAAGGAGGAGAAAAGTTGCTAAGGAAAGGACAGTCTTTAGGCTCAACATCGCTGCAATGGCATCATCGGTCACGAGGTATGGTAAATCATACCACTTCTGTTCCGGGTCCTTTCATGCCTAGATGGAGGTACAGTGGAAGTTCACTTTGAACTCTGAGTACCCAGACAGTTGCTCGAAGACAGTTGGTGACAACCATGGCTTTCAGTTGATGGCCATATTAATGCTCATCTCCATCAATACTCAAAACACCTTTCTCTCCGAGGCCCACTCAACGTCCTTTATGGCCCATAGTGAAGCAAACTTCACTGCTTCTAGAAAATATAGCGCAATCAATGGAAATTGCCTGTCCTCTGACAACTCCCACGTCACCAGCACAATTGAAAGTAAGAGCCATGAGTAGTGAAACTTCTTGCTCTAGTCCTTTGCCTCCCTGTAGTTCACAAGGAACTCACTACATAGGTAGCGCGCCTAGTTGAATTGTATTCCCTCCACGCACTAGGCCGCTAGTGAAACAACTTGTGTCAGTACCTTGTTTGCGTGACACTTTCTCATTATTTTTCTAGCCAAGATCTAGGCCACCTTCACCGTGGGACCAGTTATGCTTGAAATTGAATACCCACGAGGCTTCTTGACAAGCTTAAACTCATCCTTCATTCGCTCGGTGAGGTCACGCTCGTCCATATTTTGCCAAATTCCTTGGCTGGATTTAATCCTGAATGTGGTAGTAAGGTGATTCTATGGATCACCATGTCGGTTATAGGGATTAGCTGCTCCAACCACTGGCACCTGTCATGTACCAGGCACAAAACTGTTTGATAAAAAACAAATTTATGGGAGTGCGGTGGTAATGCAACACCCATAGAAAATTCAACAATCCTTCCTTTTCCACCCCACGAATCCACTTCACTGGCTCCAGAACGATGACAACAAACTCCTTGTATAATACTCACTGCATGAAATTATCGGTAGCCAAGTGGGGGAACCGCTTGGTGTCCCCCAAGTCCCAGTCTTCAAGCCTCATATGTGGGATGTGCGCTAAGCGCCGACCTTCAAAAATGATATTCTCTAGCAGCAAGGGTGTATGAAGGAGAAAATTTCCCTCATCTGGGTCCTTTGGGACCTTCACCTTGCCCTAGTGTGGAGGAAGAAAGGCTTGTGTAGCTGACAGAGCTGGAGGAAGATAGATTCTTGGTTGGATTCCATCAACAAGTTCAGAAGGAGCTCGAAAATACATGGCACAATCGGCACATGAAACTATGCAACTTCAAGGTAAATGATTTAGTTTTATTATACGAAAGCACATTTGATAAATTTCCAGGAAAATTTCATATGCATTGGCTGGGTCCATATGTGATGAAGGAGATTACCGACGGTGGAGCAGTTCAACTTGTGAAATTGAATGGAGATCCATTTCTCGGAAAGATAAATGGAAGCTGATTGAATCCATACACAGGGATCCGACCAGATGACTATATGATGGTAGCACAGTCTTGGTGCTCCAGGCAGCTGCAAGGAGGCACAAGACTATAAACTACACTGTGCAGGTTGTAGAGTTGTGCAATGAGGGGCCTGCGTGGAATAGAAGGGTGTCATAGAGTCAGCAGATGCATGAACAGAGCTACGCTATAGGACGAGAGACCACACAACATAGCTAGAAAGTGACAGTTACCATCACTATTGATGATTTGACAGTGACAAAATGGCTAAGAGGAGCGGGGGGGTGGAGGGGGGGTGACATTTAAAGTTGAATTTAAGAGCGAGATCTTTGAAAATCTACCGCCAATCTAGCATTTATGAGTGGATTTTGGGGGGAACGGTCGAATTTGAATTCGAACTTGCCTAAAAATTACAGATAGCTGCCAAACGAGAGACACTTTGCATTCTAAGAGTTTATATGTTTCACTGTCTGGTGTGCATGATCCGCGTGTTCTTTGAGGACTTGGTCACTAGTTCTGTGTTTGACAGGTTACCAGAGGAAACCCAAGAGCTTATTAACAACTTCATGTCTGAATGTGTGGAAACTACAAGTGCTAGATAGTCTATTGCCTCTAAGGGAGCTACCCCTGAGGTCATAAGTATGATCAGTGAGCATAAAATCAACAATGAACAGATATTTGTTGAGAAGACAATGATGCTAGAAGCCTAGAAGAAGGTATAGGAGAAGAATTAGCACACTACCACAGTAGTAGCCGAAGCATGCAAAATCATTCTGAAACTGCATATCCCAGAAGAAGCACTGGTGGAAGCCAAGATTTGGAAGTTGGCTACAGGTGTGCGCAACGCAAAGACCGAGATGGAAAAGGTTCAGTTTCAACTGAACTTGAAAATTACAGAGCTTGAGTTGAAGACATAGCCTTCAACTCCACCAGAGGTCAAAGAGTAACATGAAGTCCAAGGCTTGGAAGCGATGCTTCTCTAGCACTTCCCTTTCAAATGCATAAAGAGATGTGTGATCCCACTCTCCCTCACCAGTCTGTGTCAGTACTTCTCCCAGTGCAATACATGATGCATCCATATTCACATGAAACTCCTTCTTCCAATCTGGGAAGACTAGGATCGTCACGATGACCATCTTTTCTTTTAACACATCCAAGATATACTGACATTTTTCATTCGAACATAATGTAGCACCCTTCTTCAACAATTTTTCCATCTGCACGATAATCTAGCATAACTCTTGATGAAATTTCAGTAATAACCAGTATTCCCCAGCATTGTGCGCAACTGTTTGACACTTTTTGGCACCTCCAAATTGATTATAACCGCGATGTTAGCTAGATCCACCATTAATCCTTGTCTGCATACTACATGACCCATCAAGATTCCAAATGGAACATAGAACAAACATTTCTTCAAATTTAGCGCAATCTGATACCTCCATCATGTATCCAACATCAAGTATAGACTAGCTACATGGCGTTTTACCAACCCAAACACCGTCCAATTGTCAAAGTATACCTCCAAGAACTTGTTAATGAATTCCTTGAACACCGCAATGACTACATGCAAAAATAGCATTAGCACGTTCTTCAGTCCAAAAGGAATTATAGTATACTGAAAGCATCCCCATTTAGTCGCGAAGTTCATCTTACTTCTATCTTCTGGCACGATCCTGATCTGATGGTACCCCGAGAACCCATTAGTGAATGAATATGCTTCCTATCCTCCTACATTATCAAACACTTCATCAGTGAATGAAGTTGGAAAAGGATCATGCACACAAGCATCATTCATCTTCCTGAGATCTACGCATATCTTTATTTCATCCTTCTGCTTTTTTTCCTGAACTACAATAGGATTGACCCAATTAGATTCATCCACTGGTTAAATGATTCCTGCTACCAACATTTTGTCCAATTCTAAGTGGACCCTTTCTTTGTACATAGGATTGAGGTGATATGGCCTCTGTTTCATAGGCTTTGCATTTGGTTTCAATTTTATCTTCATCACTCCTAAATTGCCTGTTATCCCTTTCAAGTTTGAAAAAATTGTATGGGACAAATCCTAGTACTTGCGGAGCAATTCAGCAACCTTATACGCTGTATCATCATCCGGGTAGTCCCCTATCTTTGCAAACTTCGGCTCCACCTCTGTCCCAATGTTCACTTGTCTCATTTTAAGTGGTGTAGAGATATCTAAATTCTCTATCTGTGGCCCCTCAAATTCGTGGTGACCTTCTGTCTATGAGATATTAATGTTCCTTGGATACTCCTCTTCTTCTTCATTAGTCACATTGTAGCACTCAAGTGAATGTCGCATTTGGGTGGTCCAATATGGCTAAAGCAAATCCAAGGGATCTTGCGAGATTCAGAAGATCGATGCCTTGACCTCTACAATGCTTCATCAATGCACTCGAATCCATCCTCAAAGCTGAGTTTCATAAAGAATCCTTGTCTTAAAATATCCCATTCGTCCATGCCATGGCGAATCTCTGTCTCCAAGTACTAATTCATAGGTATTACATCCAAGGTGTGACAAAACAGATGCACCCACTCTAGTTGCGGTTCTGCTCCATAAGCATCAGTCCATTTTTCCAAGTGGTCTCGTGGATCAATACTTACACCATATTTCTCTGTCAATCACACCTTTAGCCGACCAAACCACACCCTCATAATTCTTCTATATTCGCGCCATCCATTGAAATTGTCTTTATGTGTACCCCACCATCTTGCAGGCGTACCACGCAGCGCCAAGTCCAAGGCTTGGAAGCGATGCTTCTCTAGAACTTCCCTTTCAAATGCATCATTAAATTTATCAACATCAGTAAAACCATCATAATAAGGCAAACTTCTTACCTCCAACATTACGCAGTGTAGCGATTTGGTCATCATGCTACATTGTGTCATAGACACTTCGTGCAATCTATTCTACCAGTGTTCCAATTCCTCATCTGAACCTGATGTGCAAGAGCTCTCGTGGTCCCATGCAATACATCCATCAGTTGTCGAATTCACCCAATATTGATCTCTTTCCATTATCTTATAAATTTGGTCCACATCATCATCACTTTCATAATTGCGGACCGGTTTAGTATAGCGTGGTACTTCTGTAGGATCCAAAGGTACTACTACATGGAGCAATTTTCTTTCAAATAACATCGTCCACTTCTTCAAATTAATCACCCTATTCATGTCTATCGCCTAGTCGATGCGAAGGAGTGTGGGGTGGATATCATTTTCATCGAAAATCTCTATTACTTCGAAATCTACCAATGCGCTCACGCCTTCAATATTGACTATCACTCCTTGTAATCTTCCCATGGGGATAATATTTTGTTGATTCTCCATCCTCAATTGAATAGGAGACCATGCAACATAGGTCTCCCCATTCTCTCCCATGTATATTTTGGCAAAACATTTGCATCTAACCTAAGATCCAGAATAACTTGATCCATTTCATACTATTTTCTTTGCGTGGTGACCCTCATCTCACACCCTATTCTTGCCTTATGCATACCAATTTTCCTGACCATGCATAGTCCCTCAGAAGCATTACCAGCACATTTATTGATCAAATCTTGTAATCCCTTTATAGCCTTGCTATCACGTAGCAGCTTCATATAGGTCTCCAAAAAGGTAGTAAGCATGCATGGGTCCATTTCTTCAAACTGCTTATCCTGACTTCCTAAGGCAAAAGTCTTAGCGAAGCTTTTCTTTACTTCCATGAAGGTTTCCTTTGTGGGCTCCAAATCAAATCCAACCTCCTTTTATGGAGCTTTGCAGACCCATTCACCTTCTTCAGGCCACTTTCCCTTATCTTCGCCAGTTGTCATTCCACTTCGCAGCACAATATTCACGTTGGGGTCCTCTTCCCGGGGTTCAGCCCTCATCATATGAAGGTTGTGCATAGGCTTCTTAGGTTGTATCCCCAAACCTCTTCACTCACCTTAGGCTGAGCTCCTCTATCCTTCTTCAGACTTTGGAATTCTAGGGAAAGGTTCTGCAACTCTGCGTGAATCTGCTAAACTCCCAAAGCGGCACCTTGAATTGGTGTCTCATGCAGTCTCATCGCAATTTCCAGGTCCTCTGCCTATGTCCCAATCTTTGGCTATGATAAAGAAATCCTCAAATGAGCCAAGAGTGAAGCCACAAACCATTTGCGGTGCTACCCATCCGTAAGATTCATGTTAACTTCGCAGATCTTGCACTTCAATCTTTGATCTAGCTCCGAGGGTGTCTCGCCTGGCTTCATGATGATCTCCTTGAATTCAACAATTGATACCACTTCATACTTGGGCCTACTAAATTCCTTATTCAGTGTAGTCTGAATGTCCACCAATGCAGCCATCGGGTTATCAATGCAGTACTTAATGTACCATGTTAGTGCACATTCCTGTAAAGTAGTAATCAATGTAGATTTCTTCATTTGATAATCTATAATACCCTGTGCTTCCCACAAAACCTTCTCAATGAACCAAAACTGGTCCAAGTCCTCATTCCCCAAGCCCTTGAAAATGAGCAATTTTACTAAATTCTCCATATTGAACGGTGGTGGAGGTGGTGGCAATGTGGGCGAATGTGTATGCCATGGAGGTGCAAATGGAGGTGGTGTGGGTGGATGTGGTATTCACGGGAACCCTCACCATATTAACTCGATAGTGCTCTGCGGAGAAGCCTATGCTACTTCTTCGCTGTCACTCAGAGGAGGCTCAATCAATGGGCTATATTTAGGTCATGTTTCTTTTTGATCCCTGAATAACCTTCCATAGCTCCAAACATCAAGGAAATTGCATAACCCACTTGCCACACAAGATCATTTTAATCCAAGTATTCAAAGACCTTAAATACTTACCTCACGATCCTTTGAAGAAACGTCGCTCTGCTTTGGTGTTACTAACTGAGGTATCAACCGCGAACTCTGTCACAAATCCTCCTGTGATATGATCAAGCCAATGATTGAAAATGAATGCGATGCTATCTTCAGAGGCTACCAATCTCTGCACTAACTCCGGGGTTCACACTATTGAACCATCAAGCCTCCACCTTCCTTGGTCATCTGCCAATTTAATCATCCACTTGTATAATTCGATCAAGAAGGAACAAAATAAAACTTTTTGTATCTCTGTTTACAGATACCTATCCAACCATTGTTCTTTCGTCAACTGTGGGTTCATGTTCTCTTGCACCACGAATTCGTGGATCTTTCTATCCACCCAATCTTCAATTTCTTTCTTTGTTGGATTCTAGTGATGTGACATCACACATCTCTTTAAGCAGATCCTATTCCTAGCAATGGAACCATTTGCTGGCTTAGGGGGTCCCGACGCAGGTTCAACGTTAAGTTTTCCAAACAAGTCGCTACACTACTGGCCCTTTCGACATCAATCTCTGGAGTGCGGTCTGAAGTCTCACCCGAAGCAGTATCGGGGGATGTTGGAACCAAGTTTCCACACCCAGAGATGTTTATGACGCCATTTTATGCCCTAAATATGTCTTTGCATAGATCAATAATCCCTTGAGGCTTATCGATATAACTTCCTTTTACTCACCCCTAGACCATTGCGAAGGTCTATGACTGTCTTTCACGGACCCTAAATAGGTGAACCAATCACTTACGCGCACCAATCAATTACGTACCTCTGTAATCACTCCTAAGTCTGTTATTACCCCAATCGGCTTAAGTATCTGATATATTTAGCATGCATTAAGGTATTCTTCGCGTAAACAAATATTATTACTTGTGTTCATATAACCATGTAAACCACGAAGAATCGCGCATCAATACAAAATTAAATTATAAGCCTAATATTCATCATAACATAAACAAATTCATTCATAACAGAAAGAAATAGATAAAACACAGATATTTCCAGAATAATCTCTTTATTGATACTCCAGATTTTCTTACAGTCTGAAACTACCTTGTGCAATTAGTGTCCGGGGTCTGCACACTCAACTACGGACTCTACTCTAGGCCTCTCATGCACATAACTACAGAGCCTCTCTTCTACTCCAAGACTCTTCGCTCTTATCTCCTATTGATCCATTACATTAGTCCTCAAAACTTACTTCCCTCCTTAGACTCTCTAAGACTTTCCTTTTTATACAATCCCATGGTCTATCGACCATGGGTAGGTCTACTAAAGCTGACACAACTTACATAAACAAAGGGTAAACCCTTTTATGACATTTTACATCTACGCCCTCCACGATCACAACTTGCAGAGACTTTACACTTTACATACAAAAAATTGGGTTTCTAGCCCCAAAATTGACCTTAGGGGACCCTGTCCCAATAGGAACTACTGACGAGCACATATTGCATCCAAGATGTAAGTGAACATGTATATTTGTTCTTGTTGAACTTTGGGTAGCTGCCAAACTTCTGTTACATCCTATGAGCCAACATGTTAGACCAATTGCATGCTTTGCCTTCACTGGCCAGTTGGTCCAATGCGATCACCGAAATCTACGAGAAGGTCTCCATGCTCTCTTGGGCATACAAGTGACATGCAAATACGACCAAGTATTGATACACCTTCCGCAGTATCTTCGTCTTGTAAATCTGGTTGGGTGTCATCCTAAATTTCACTAGCTCCTTCGCCCAGTTCTTCAAGATATACGTGGAGTTTCCATTGCTGCTAGGTATGTTGAAGGGTGTCTCCATGGTGATCACTAGCTTCAGAAAGTGATACATCTACTGATAATTTAGTGCCCTGAAGGTAGAAATCTCTATCCCGCTGACACTCCTTAACACCATCATCTCAATATCAGTGTGTGAGATGGTCCAATGTATCATGTCCACGCATGGGAACGCAGGATGCCTGGATGCAATTCAATACAATCCAGACTTGTGAATGTTCAGATAGACTTTGCGGTCTTTGAGATATTACCTAAATGTTCCTGAGAATGCATCATTGACCTCCTACCATTTCATCTTGATGTCTTTTTCTACAATCAACTTGGTGTCTTCTTATATTGGAAAACTTATAGACACTCGCTCAACTGCTTCCCCAATTGTGATTTTGTCACTGTCCTTTGACACTACTCTCATGGAGGCGATTGATCTTGAATTGTTTAGAGGTTGACGAAATCCTACTATATCTGGAGACATGACAACATGCATGGCATGAAATATGTCAGTTAAAACCAAAGAAAACTTCAAGACTGACATGCAACATACACAGGTAAATGTAGCAAGGATTACACAAATTTCACTGGGAGGCTGGGAGAATAACTTTCGGAACTGTGCCAAAGGAATTTTGGACCGTCGGGAGGCTGGTTGACTACTGGAATTGTGCAATGCACAATCCAGACTACCTTGTTGGCTGCTGACATTGTGCAATGCACAACTTCAGCTAGCAAGTGATGTAGGCCCAGGGACTGCATTACGCAAATTTCTAGGCCAGTAGACACTGCCTATCAGAATTGTGCAAAGCAAGACTAGAGGGCACTGATTGGCTAGATTTTCACATTTTCTTGGAGGAAGGAACAACCTTCCCTCTCAGAATGGCGTAATGTTGTCAGGGCAAGGTAGAGTCTGGGCCAAGGTTGCCCAAACCCGCCGATGGTAAAATAAAAGCATATGAAGATGTGAATGCATGGAAATATTGAGTGTAAGCAAGAGCGAATGATCATGCATGTGAACAATGAATGCAAGATTTAGGAAATGGAAAACATGCAGGAGTGTGAAATGAGTCGCAGAATCATCGACCATTCATGTAAAACAGTGTCATGCATGCGACAATAATGAGTTGCGAACAAAAACTGAAATGGTGCTTGTACAAGCTAACAAGTATGCAAACGATAGCAAGCGTTCACAAAAATCAAGCAGAAAGCACTCACACAAGCTAAAATAGAAAAAGCGACAAAAATGTTGCATAAGGAAAGTGAGTGGACTTACCTGGAAATAACTGAGACAGATGTGTAAAAGACTCCTGGATGTGTTGTGGGATGTCAAAGCTACAAGATCGATGTAAAGAATGAGCTCTGAAGTGTCGAATAAATAATTTTGAGGCTCATGACATGCATGCTACAAATCTAGGAAAAAGCGACACTTGGAGGAAAGTTTCTAAAACAATATTTGCATGTAACCTCCAGCTGCTAAAAATAGATCCCTAAAATCTAGTGATGATTTTTGCATGTTTCTTTTTTCTATTTCTGGAAAAATTAGCCCACACATGCAAGTCAAGTTGATGGGTCCCGGGTGGAACCAATCAACTTGAAGGCACATGTAATAGCCTGCTTGACTGAGAGGGATTTTTCGTCATTCCTGGGAGGAGCTTGGCTGGTTGTCCAGAGAGATTATACAACTTCTAGGAGGAGTAGCTAACTACTATCCATAATTGCACAATTTATGGGTTGAGCTACAATGTTGGGCGAGATTATGCAATTTTCCTGATGAAGGTTATTTGACTGTATTGCGCAATTTCTGGGCCCAACAGGTTTGCACAATTTCTAGAGGGAATGTTGGTTCCCCTCCAAAATTGCACAATTTTATGAGGGAGCTTCTCAGCCAGCATCTGGCCGAAGTCTGGAGTGGCAGCCTATGAGGGGAGTCAATCAAACTATCATGGACAGGCTGGCAAGTTGCTGAAAAACCAATGAAGCCTATGTACTTGACACTGCAAGAGATGTTGCTAAGGATGGTTGGTAGGGAGGCTCCAAAACGAAGCTAAGGAAAATTTTTGGAGGGTGGTTGTAGCCACTACAACGGACACTTAGATTTTTCCTGGAGCACTTTGGAATTGGATCAAGAAAGCAAAACAAGGCATGATGAAGGAAGGAGCAAGAAAGGAAGAGCAAGATCAAGCAGCTACAACATGATTCTTTGTAGGTATCAATTTGTATGTGTGTTTTCCTTTCTATAGTTGGCATGCATGGTATTGCATGTGGTTCTTTGTTGTTATGGCATGGGTTTTCTAGGTGTGACAGTGTTTTAAGCCTAACCCTACCATTTCTAGCTAGCCATGGTGTTATTGTTGAAAAGTGTAACTAGGTTTGGTCTTCATAATTACATGTAATTGTAATTATTATAAAAAAATATTATTATACCTTGCTTCATGGGTTTTATGAGTAAGAGGTTTTATTTTAAATGGATCCCATTAAGATCCTTTAGGAATTTTCATATAAGTCATATAGATTCAATGTCATGTATGAAGAATGTATATAAAAGTGTCTAGAAGCCCTCCAATGACAAGCACTAAGTCATCCTCTTGAATTCAGCCTCAAAACAGAGAGTATAATCTCATGTCCTCTCACCTTATGAAAGACACACCTAATCAAAACATAGGTTAGCTTATTTATGAGAAAACCACTATATATACATGAGCGGGCTCTTTGATTTTACATATTTAATTTTAGATATGTATCTAAGATTTGCGGATGATAATTACAATCAGAAATTTGGATGTCTCTATGTGATTTTGGAAGGACAATGGAAGTGAAGGAAGGTTCGGATCTCTCTAAGTTCGAGTGTCAAAAGAGTAGATATAGTTCGAGTATATTGCAAGAGATGGGTTCGTTGTAGGAACTCGAATAAGGAGACAATTTTACAGAGATAAGATCAATGTTATCTCTTAGTCAAAGGGTCAAGTTTACCTCTAAGATTCAGATGATAATGACAGTGACAAATTTGGTGTCACAACAATTCGGAGCTGCCATACTGAAGAAGAATTGAAGGGCTCACAGTTCTGATTCTTTGCAGTGATGCTACCATAGTAAGAAGGGTTTGCTACCTCTTCATTTTAGTGCCACTATAGCTCATGCAATGATGAGGCTTTTGATGAAGTAGTTTCAGTGCTAAGAAGGAAAAGGAGTCACGAAGAAGAAAGAAGTAGAAGACAATAAAGAGAGCTAGTGTCTTGGTCTTGGAGAGGCTAATAGGTTAAGGGTCTTGGTCTTGGTATTCATCAATTGGAATCTATAAAAAAATAATTTGAGAGGGTTTTCCTCTCAAATATTGCAAGGTCTTGGCCTTGGCTGATAGCCTACATGCCGTGTCTCTTGTTTATCTATCTTCATGCATTGGTAGTTGTTTGATGAAGAAGAACGCTATTAACTTAAGTAGAAAGAAGATCCTAATTTGATAAAGTAAAAGCACTCACAAGTAGTTACTAATACAAGAGAGATTGCCTAACTAATGATTCCCTAGATTTCTCAACATGGTATGAGAGATAAGGTGGCAGTTAAGGAAGGGCATCAAAGCAAGTCAAATGATATCAAAGTGAAATTTAAACGATCTACATTGAAGAATCAAACCCTAGATTAAAGAAGAAATTTTACTTCAAAATAATTATTAGGATCTTCAATAAAATATTCAAGGGAAAATCTTTATTTCTACTCAAGATGAATAGATCTACAAATCAAGGCAACTAGAAATATACAACAACAAAAGTGTTGGATCCTCTAGTCATCATCAAAAGACCACAAAGACCCTCATCAAGTGGAAGATATCTAAAATTCAAGATAGCACAAAGCGTAGACATCAAAGAGAGGCATTTTTTATCTACACTCATTCACTGCCAAGAAAGTTGAAGTATCTTGAAGGCTAAAAGGAATTCTCATCATCTTCAAAAGATATAAAATAGGTTCCCTCTCATTGAAGGAAGGATCCCCTCCTTATCCTTGAATAATATCATTTGAGGAAGAATCAAAACATCCTCATCAATCGTCATCAACAAAAGGAGGTAGATCTAAAGGTGTTGTCATCATAAAAGAAGAAATATCCTTTTGTTGAAGAATGGATTTTCATTTGAATGAAGATCATCCAAAAAGGGGCACTAGTGCATCTTCTTCAACCACCATAAAAGTGATCAATTCGAATATTTCATCTTCACTTGTCAAGTAAGTATCTTTCATTTTATAATCTAATATAGTAAAATGACTTCATTTTGAAAGGAGATCTATAAGTTGGTTGGGCCATCGTACTCCATTGCATGGAAAAGGAGGATACACATAGTTCTCGAAGAAAGTGAATTCTTTGAACATATCAATGTAAAGGTCTCCTCTAAATACATGCAAAGGGATTCTTATGAAATTTCCCCTCATATAGCAGTATTGGAGACATCAAAGAGATGTATATGATAAGATCGTAGAACTATTCTCTGAAGATGCGATAAAGTAGGTCATATCACTTAGATATGATCTACACAGATTGAAGGTGTCAAAGGATAAAAGGTTGTCATCGTAAGATCTAAGTTGAAAGATCTAGGATAAGATGATCTTCATACTCTAACTAATGAACAAGGTAACAAATGTATATGAGGATAATAAGGCTATCAACAACTTGTGTTTACTATGCAAGATAGAAGGAGACATGTTGGGGGAAAAAAATATTCAGAAATTTGTCAGAAGGGAAATAAGAACATAGCCAAGATTCAATTTTATGGGAATTACAGGAAATATTGTCCTAAGCTCAAGTGGGGAAATAACCATAAATATAAAGAAGAATTCCATTTCACCAAAGAAGTGGAGAAAGTTGAAAGAAATAAATTCGGGGAAGAGGAAAAGAATTAGAAGTAAGAGATCATGACATCACCATATGAAACATGAAAGATGTCTAATAATCAACTATGAAGGATATATCTCTTGAGAACCTCATTAGAAACTTAAGAAAGGAAAGAAGTCATCCAGGACAAGTATCATCATACATCAATTCAAAGGGAAACATCTGCTGGATACGGATATGAAATACCCTCAATATTCTTTGATGGAATCCTCATCGAACCATTCATTGAAATAGAGTGGAAGCAAGTGTTTCATCAGGAACTCGAACATGGGGAATTCATTGGAGGATGGTATGATGACATAAGATATGAAGCAGATCAAGGGGTTGAAGATATTTTCAATCAAGGAAGTTATTGAAAGAAGCCTAGATGGCCTAAAAATAAATGAGGTATTTATGCTTGTATATGATTTTATAAAGTCATGTTGTATGGTTTCAGGTACCTTGGATCACTGCTCTATTTTTAGAAGCATGATCAAAGGAAAGGAATATCCTCCTATGAAATAATGTCAAAGGGAATGAGTCGCACTAGATGAAATCAACAAAATATGTCCTCATATTAAGTATGAGGTGGTTGACTACAATTGAGGAACTCTGAGTGGAAGATCCTTGGAATGAAATTTGTGAAGAAAGGAAGGAATAAATCGTGATATATGAAACCATGGTAAATGCAATCAACATCCGAAAAACCAAGAACATTTGACTAAGAAATCTCCCAAGAAGGTATGAAGACTATGATGGAAGTCTGAAAAAGATGGAGATCCTTGACAATGGATATATTTGAGAGATGTGTCAACATGTAGGAAGGATTCTAATACCTACAGGAAAATGTCATCATGAAACACCATCACAAAGGTAATTTTCATTTAATAGTTCATTTCTTATTTTTGAACAAATATATGGATGGGCTTATGTAGGACTGCCTGGAAAGCATTCCATGAGGAAGGAAACGTGACTTGAAGCAAGGCCAGATGTAGAATAATGACATGGCTAACCCATGGATGAAAGTGATATATGGTCTATGCCCTATGAAGAAGCCACAAAAGATGAATACTCCTTGAGAAAGAAACTCATGACATCGTAGGAAGGAGCTCTTCAAGAAGCTAATTGAGGATCTATTGTAGGTCCCTAATTAAGAGGGAGACTAAAATTACTTAGACAAGAAGAATCTTACATACATTCCTTCCATAGGAATGAGTACATTCTATTATTGGAATTGATATGTCCTCCCTAATTGAGAGGCAAAGGTAGACACATCATTCTAGTCTTCACCTAGGAAGACATAATGAAGGATTGGGTAAACATCTAGAATTTGATGCTCTTTGAGGATGAGATAGAGCATCCAAGATAAGAGTATTCATATAGGACTCATATTTTTTGAGGAGTAGCTACCCAAGATAAGAATAGTCTAAAGTAGCTCATACTTTTTGAACACCTAGGTGGAGTATGTACCTTAAGAAGAAATCATTATGGTGTTTATAAATCATTGGTCTCTTGAGCATTGTGATATGATAATGTGGATGGAGTTGTTAGTCAAGGCCTTGTTATGTCACAATGCTAGTTAAATATGATGCTAGATAGATGGATTACCAATCTAAATATTCTTAGGAGAAATTATTCATATTGAGAATGACCAAGTACCATTATGAATACCTCCTTAGTTAAGAGGGAGTGTTGAAAAGTGTAACTAGGTTCGGTCTTCATAATGCCATGTAATTGTGATTTTTATAAATAAAATTATTATTATGCCCTTCTTCATGGGTTTCACAAGCAAGAGGTTTTATTTTAGATGGGTCCCATTGAGATCCTTTAGGATTTTTCATATAAGTCATATAGACGCACTATCATGTATGAAGAATGTCTATAAAACTGTCTAGAAGCCCTCCAACAACAAGCACTAAGTCATCCTCTTGAAGTCGGCCTCAAAATAGAGAGTATATGCTCATGTCGGCTCACCTTATGAAAGACATACCTATTCGAAATATAGGTCGGATAATTTATGCGACAAAACACTATATATATATGTGGGAAAGCTCCTCGCATTTACACAATGAATTTCAAATATGTCTCTGAGATTTTTGGATGAAATTTAATCTCGGAAATTCAAATGTCTCTATGTGATTTTGGAAGGACAGTGGCAGTGAAGGAAAATTCAGATCTCTCTAAGTTTGGGTGTCAAAAGAGTAGAGATAAGTTCGGGTATATTGCAAGTGATAGGTTCGTTGTAGGATATTTGATAAGAAGACAAGTTTACAGAGATAGGATTGGTTCTATTACTCAGTCAAAGGATCAGGTTTACCTCTAATATTCAGAAGATAATGGCAGTAAAAAATTCACTTTCACTACAGTTTGTAGCTTCCACAGTGAAGAAGAATTGAAGGGCTCATAGTTCAGATTCTTTACAGTTTGATGCTACCACAGTGAGAAGGGTTTGCTGCCTCTTCGTTTCGGTGCCACTATAGTTCATGCAGTGATGAGGCTTTTGATGAAGTATTTTTAGTGCTAATAAGGAAAATGAATCATGAAGAAGAAAGGAGAAGAAGAAAATCTAGAGATTTAGTGTCTTAGTCTTGGAGTGGCTAATAGATCAAGCATATTGGTCTTGGTATTCGTCAATTGGGATATCTATAAGAATAATTTGTGCGGGTTTTCCTCTAAAAGAGTGAGAGGTTTCGGCCCTAGCTGATAGCATACATCCTATGTCTCTTATCTATTTATGTTCATGCAATGGTAGTTGTTTGATGAAGAAGAACACTAATAACTTAAGAAGAAAGAATATCCTAATATAATAAAGTAAAAGCACTCACAAGAAGTTACTAATAAAAGAGTGTTAGAAAATTATATATTACAGAGCAATGGAACAAACAAAATATATTACAGAAATGTAAACACAGAAAATGCATAAAACAAGAGAGACACAGATATACACGGTTCACCCAATTTAGGCTACGTCCATAGAGAAACAGACAGTCCTTCCTTTTATATTATCTAGCAAAATGAAGAGATACAACCTACAACAAATCTCCCTCTTCACTCTCACACAATCTCCTCTCTCTTTCTCGCTCAAAATACCAATCTACATAGACACAATACAATTCCCTCATATATAGCAAGGGGTTTCCTTCTAGGGAAAAAAAGTCTAAATTAAACATAACTTCTACCGTCCGATCTCCGCCTAATGAACAACCCATATTGACTACGAAATTACAACATTTTACAAGGCAATTTTACATCTATTTTTAGCTTCGGGGGCGCTGCCCCCAATCCCCCACTAGGGGTAGGCTCCCAAAGATTGTAGTCGTCCCCCACGGACCCCTTTTGCAGTGTAAATTTTATGGGCAGCATTGCCGCCACATTACATACTGGGGTCCAATGTGCTGACACCTATAAATAAAGAAGATAATCAGGCTCCACACCCAACAAAGAGAAATCACCTAACTAATGAAGCCGTAGATTTCACCACATGGTATTAGAGCTAAGGTGACAGTTAAGAAATGACATCTAATAAAAGACACACTCAAGGATCAGATTTCAACAATGGCATCAAAGAAAGTTAAAGTATATCAAAGAAAAAGTTCAAAGATCTACATTGAAGAATCAAACCCTAGATCAAAGAAGAAAGTTTACTTAAAAATAAGTCTTGGGATCATCAATCAAATATTCAAGGCCAAAGCGTTATTTCTACTCAAGGCGAATACATCTACAAATCAAGGCAACTAGAAGTCTACACCAACAAAAGTGTTGGATCCTCCAGTCATCATCGAAAGAACACAAATACCCTTAGTAAGTTGAAGAAATCTAAAATGGAAGGTGTCTCAAAGCGTAGACATCCAATAAAGGAATTTATGATCTACACTCATTCAACACTGAGAAATTCGAAGTATCTTGAAGGCTAGAAGGCATTGTCATCATCTTCAAAAGCTATAAAGAATGTTCACTCTCATTAAAGCAAGGACCCCCTCCTTATCCTTGAAGAAGCTCATTAGAGGAAGCATCAAACAATCCTCACCAATAATCATCAACAAAGGGAGATAGATCTAAAGGTGTTGTCATCATAAAAGGATAAATTTCCTTTTATTCAAGAAGGGATTTTCATTTCAAAGAAGATCATCCAAAAAGGGGAACTAATGCATCTTCTTAAACCACCATCAAAGTGATCCAGTTGAATATTTCATATTCACCTGTCAAGTAAGTATCTTTCATTCTATAATTTAATGTAGTAAAATGACCTCGTTTTGCAAGGAGATATATAAGTTGGTTTGTTGATCGAAGTTCCTTGCATGGAAAAGGAGGATAAACATAGTCCTCAAAGAAATTGAAGTCATTGAACATATCAATGAAAAGGTGTCCTATGAATACATGGAAAGGGATTTTTATGAAAGTTCCCCTCATATAGCAGTATTGGAGACATCAAAGAGATGTATATGATAAGCTTGTAGAACTATTCTATGGAGATGCAATAAAGAAGGTCATATCACTTAGGTCTGATCTACATAGATTGAAAGGTATCAAAGGATAAAAGGTTATTGTCATAATATCTAGGTTGAAAGATCTAGGATGAGATGATCTTCATACTCTAACTGATGAAAAAGTTAACAAATGTCTGTGATGATAAGAAGGCTATCAGAAACTTGTGGTTTCTATGCAATATAGAGCAAGACATGTTGGGGGCAAAAAGTATTCAGACATTTGTCAAAAGGAAAAGAACATAGCTAAGATTCAATATTATGGGTATTATAGGAAATATTTTCCTAAGCTCAAGTAGGGAAATAAAAAGAAAGATAAAGAAGAAGTCCATTTAACCAAAGAAGTGGAGAAATATGAAAGAAATAAGTTCAGGAGAGGAAAAGTATTAGAAGTAAGAGCTTGTGACATCACCATAGGAAAAACGAAAGATGTATGATAATCAAATATGAAGGATATAGATTTTGAGAACCTCATTGGAAACATAAGAAAGGAAAGACATCATCTAGGACAAGACTCGTGATACATCAAGTCAAAGGGAAACATCTACTAGATAGGGATATGCAAGACCCTCAATATTCTCCGATGGAATCCTCATTGAAGGATTCACTGATCTAGAGTGGAAGCAAGTGTTTCATTGAGAACCCCAACATGTGGAATTCATGGCATGATGGTATGATGACATAAGAGATGAAGTAGATCAAGGGGTTGAAAATATTTTCAACCAAGGAAGTTACTGAAAGAAACCTAGATGACCTAAAAATAAATGAGGCATGTATGCTGGTATTTGATTTTATAAAGTCATGTTCTATGGTTGCAGGTAAATTGGATCACTTCTCTATTTTCAGAAGCATGATCAAAGGAAAGGAATCTCCTCCTATGAAAGAATGTTGGAAGGCATGAGTCACACTAGATGAAATCAACATAATATGTCCCGATATGAAGTATGAGGTGGTTGACTACAATTGAGGAACTCTGAATGGAAGCTCCTGGGAATGAAATGTGTGAATAAAGGAAGGACGTGGTCGTGATATATGCAAACATGATAAAGGAAATCAACATACGAAACACCAAGAATATTTGACTAAGAAATATCAAGGAAAGATATGAAGACTCTAATGGAAATATGAAAAAGATGGACGCTTGACATTGGATATCTTTAGGATATGTGTCAACATGTATGCAGGACGCTAATAACTACAAAAAGATGTCATGATTAGTTACCATCACAAAGGTAAAAAAAAAATTGTAAGCTTGGGTAGGACCTTCTCATTTTCGAGTTTTTACATGTCCATTATTCACCCCATTTCTGGGGATGGTAGCACAAGAATCGAACCCAAGATCTCCGGTTCGGTGAGACTTTATTTCCACGACCATTGGCACTTGAGCTACCCCATGTGGACTTAATTATTTAATTATCTTTTTTTTTGGTAGGAAAGCACCCATGGGGGATTTGAACCAATGACCTATCACAAGGAGTGCCTTAACAGTGCACCCATTCACCATCAATCGAAAGCCCGATAGGCATCACAAAGGTAATTTTTATTTAAGTGTTCATTTCTTATTTTTGAACAAATATCTGGATGGGCTTATGAAAGACAACCAAAATACAAGGCATGAAGAAGGCAACATGACTTGAAGCAAGCCCAGATGTAGACTGATTAATCACTTCCTGATGAAAGGAATAATGAAATGAATGACCCATGGATGAAAGTGATGGATGGCCTTTTCCTTATGAAGAAGCCACAAAATATGAAGACTCCTTGATAAAGAAACTCATGAAATTGAAGGAAGGAGCTCTTCAAGTAGCTGGTTGAGGAGCTATTGTAGGTCCCTAATTAATAGGGAGCCTAAAATTCCTAAGCCAAGAGGAATATTAGGTACACTCCTTCTATAGAAAAAAGTACATTTCGTGATTGGAATTGATATGTCCTCCCTAATTGAGAGGAATAGATAGACACATAATTATGGTCTTCACTTAGGAAGATAGAATGGAGGATTGGGTCAACATCTGGCATATGATGCTCTTTGAGGATGAGATAAGGCATCTAAGATAAGAGTAGTCATAAAGGACTGATATTCTTTGAGGACTGGCTACCCAAGATAAGAATAGTGCTCAGAAGGAAAATGAGTCACAAAGAAGAAAGGAGCAGAAGACAATCAAGAGAGCTAGTGTCTTGTTCTTGGAGTGGCTAATAGGTCAAGGGTCTTAGTCTTGGTATTTGTTAATGGGAATCTCTATAGGTCAAGGGTCTTGGTCTTGTTCTTGGTATTCATTGGGTGGAACGTTGTAGTCCCATCCCAGGTTTTCTTTTCCATTCATTGATAAGAGGTCCTTTCCTTGGTATATTGTGCTTAAATGTATTGTTGTATCTGTGGATTCTATTCATGAACCTTGATATATCTATTGTTATTATGTTGGTTATAAGCATGTATTGCAACAATGACAATGTATGGATCTCCACGTGTTTGGGTTTGTAAATTTATAAAAAATGTATCTATAACATAATAGATTATAATGCAGCTAATGATATAAGGTAACAATGCTTCTTAGTGGTTCTTAGATATGTATGAGACCCCTATTCTCATATATGTTTTTAAACCTTCTGATTACATATTTGTGACATGTTTGAAGAAATGTCTGTCATGGCTAGTAGGATCCAGTCAATTCCTTGTTCAAGTAATTGCATTTGTATCCTTATCATGTTGTTATTTTTCAGTTCTTAAAGTGTCATTGAGTTCCATGTAGTGACCTGGGCTCTAGGCCTGAAAAAGTGGCACAAATCCCAAAGTCGCGGGAACAAGTCTAAGGAGAAGAACCCAAGGTGCATGCATACCCATTCTATGGAAACATCTGGAGCCTCATGGATGCATGCTTGTCTATATCAAGGGAGCGTCTGAGGGTTTAGTGGTCTAAAAACTTAGTGGGACCCAGGGGATGGTTGCCTGAGTGGTTGGGATGACTCATGGGATATTTGTTGTTGATGT
This sequence comes from Pinus taeda, assembly GCA_000404065.3. NCBI lineage: Eukaryota > Viridiplantae > Streptophyta > Pinopsida > Pinales > Pinaceae > Pinus > Pinus taeda. The sequence goes on from APFE031479249.1 coordinate 45,517, forward strand.
GAAAGTCTGTATGGTGTGTTTCGATTGATTCCACTTCCTTAAGGTGACTAAGGAGGTTGAATCCCATTATAGTGGCCTCTTGTCGCATATTTACCCTAGTTGGATGGTTACTTAGGTAGATGTGTGATCCTCCTCATCATCCATTAAATAGACGAAAAAATGGAAAAGGATCTGTATGCAAACATTCCATGTGTCATGATCCAGATTTAAACAGGAATGCAACAAATTATAGAGATAACCATAAATAGAAATATGCAGTGGAAATAATACTTCATTTCATTAATGTAAAATACTAAAATATTCTTACAAACAAAAATGGAAATAAACCATCTAAGGCGATGGTAGCTTATCTCTAATAAGAGATGTGGTGGCTACATGCCTCTAAACTATGTTACAATGAGGCTCGAAGGCCTATTTATTGTTGAGAAACAATGGAAAACCATAAACATCCAAAAAACTAACCCCAGAAGATGAAACACCAGACTGTGAGCCCAGTTTTGGGTAAATTGCTACATCAACTTCCCGGGGTCATAACTTTGGCACCCGATCTCCATTTGATGTGTACAATAGCTCATTAGAAAGATCTATCCGAGAATTATAACTATGGGAATAGGTCCATGGACCCATGTTGCTCCAAGATTTCCCAAAAAACATCGTTTAGGACCTCAAAATAACTCCAAAAGTTCAGGACCCGAAAAACTGCTAAAAATAGTAAATTGTGGTACAAATAAGGAAACTGAAGAGCTGAAAGAGACAGTTGTGGGGGTCCAAGTGGGATAGGTGGGTGGCCACCAACATCCACCTGGATCATTCCTCCCCCCTTAGGAAGCAATGGTCCCCATTACGTTGAGTTCCTCCATGAGATGAGGAAATTGTTGTTGAACTTGGTCCCTGGTGAGCTGTTATGCAATCGCTGATCTGTCGAGTAATGGTGGGAAGCATGGTTGAGGGTAGTCCACATTGAATAGTCAATGCAAGCAAAGGAATGGGGGAATGTTGTGCGTAAACTTGTGTGGCAACTGATGTTGATCATGTCGCTTCTTGTACTTGTCACTTTTCATAATGGAGTGGTGATATATCACCTCGTTGGGTAGAGGTGATCTGGGAGTCAGACCGAATGAATGCTTGACCTGATAGTGTAACAGTACCCTTGTGGGTGAGGAGAAGATGTTCCTGTGTTCTTTCATGATCGTATCCATCTGTAGTTGCTGCTGCATGGAGGAATCCTTTGCGTGGGTCATGGATGTGGCGATGATCTTCCCCTTAATTTGGGAGTGAACCAGACAGAAAATGAATTTCCTAGTCTGGGAGATGAGTTTGTTTCCTTTCTTAGCAGTGATCAAAGAGGTGGTGGTAGGTGGGGCTACCTCTAGTATCTTGTATGATGAATTACCCAAAGTAATAATAACAGTGTGAGGCCTTGACTCATACACAGCATGTCACCTCCATAAGTATGGTTGGCCAAATAGTACATCACAAACATCCAGAGGTGCAACATTACACAATACCTCATATGTGAAGGGTTTGATGCTGTAGGGAAGGTGGCACTGCTAGTGAACTCAGAGATCTCATCCTTGGTGAAGCCACCTGATACTGTACAGCTACGGGTGTGGTGTAGTCGGTAGGCCCAACCGCTTCACGACCTCTGCTGAAATGAGGTTCTTTTGGCTGGCACTATCGATAATGAATTGTAGCGGCGAACCCTTCACGCAAATTTTTGAGTGGAAAAGACGCTCCCCCTCCTCTAGATATTTGGGCTCATTCTTCTGGATCTTGGCGATGGCAACAGTGACACTGGGCTCCGCATCAATAATCTGCTTCCCTTTTCCATTCCCCTTGTCGGGTTCTGACTTAGGGTTGGAACATGCATCTAATTCTGAAGCCTTCAATTCAGCCACCAGTGACTGCTTGGTCCGACACTCACTTGTGTTGTGAGTGGGGATCTTATGGAACTCACACCACTTTCCTGTGTCCTTCTTCGACTTTGCGGTGTTGTTATTTTCTTGTGGCTTCGATGGGTTGTCTTCGGTCACCCTACCTTGGCTTTGTCCTTTGGTCTTCAGATTCGCAGATCCAAAGTCTTGCTTCTTATGTTTAAACTTCTACTCAATTTTGACAACATATCAGTATGTCATGCCGAGAGAGGAGATGTTTAGGAACTCCATCTCTTCCTGGATGTATCTATGTAAGCAGCCACGATATTTGAGTATCAAATGTAGCTCAAAATCCTTGATACCCAACTATGTGTGAAGGGTATTAAAAATGTTTGTGAACTCCGGCACATCTTGGTCCCTTCCCTGTTGTAGTGTGGTCCACTTTATGTATTTGTCCTCATAGCTTTTGACAAGGTTAATGACATCCCGGAAGAAATTCCAAGTAGGTGCGGCTGAAAATAGTGAGCCCGTACTTTAACCTTTCTGCTCGCAGTAGGTTTCCCACCAGTCCTTGACATGGGGGCTTCTTTGAGAAGAGCGAAAATAATATTTTCCCGATTGGAAAAATCATGAACAGAAAAATGCCCATTTAGCAGATTTAACCATTTATCTACGACATTTGCATCTATTTGACCCTAAAAGATGGGGATTTCAAAATTAGCTTGTACCTTAAAGGGTGTGGCATTTCTAGAGTAGCTGTTGGAAGCCAATGTGTCGCCTCTGGGTAGCCGTTGAAGGATCTGGGCAAAGTTGTCCATAATTGCGTTCCTTTGTCGCTCGAGGGCTTCTTTGAGCAAGATTTTGATAGGATCTCCTGCCCCCTCCTCTTTCTTTTCATCCTCCATGGGAGGCCGTCAGGATTTGCGAGGTTGGTTTTGCAAAGGTTCAACCAGTTCAAGCCCTAACTCCTTTTATCCCAAGCTCATTAGGGACATGCAAAAAAAATAGAGAAAAAGGAGACCCCTCTAATACCACTGATCCGGATTTAAACAAGAATGCAAAAAATTACAGAGATAACCATAAACATAGAGATGTAGTGGAAATAATACTTCATTTCATTAATGTAAAATATTGAAATATGCTTACAAAAAGAAATGGAAATAAACTAGCTAGGGCGATGATAGCTTATCTCTGAGAAGAGATGTGGCGGCTACATGCCTCTGAACTGTGTTACAATGAGGTTTGAAGGCCTATTAATTGTTGAGAAACAATGGAAAACCATAAACATCCAAAAACCTAACCATAGAAGATGAAACGCCAAACTATGGGCCCCGTTTTGGGTAAATTGGTACATCAACTTCCCGGGGTCGTAACTTTGGCACCCGATCTCCGTTTGATGCGTAAAATAGCTCGTTAGAAAGATCTATCTAAGAAATATAACTTTGGGACAAGCAATATTAGTCCATGGAACCATGTTGCTCCCATATTTCCTAAAAAAACATCGTTTAGGGCCTCAAAATGGTTCTGGAAGTTCAAGACCCGAAAATTTACTAAAAATAGTAAATTGTGCTACAAATAAGGAAATTGGAGAGCTGAAAGAGACAGTTGTGGGGGTCCAAGTGGGATAGGTGGGTGGCCACCAACATCCACCTACATCATGTCAACATGCCAACTTTTATTTCTTTATTTCAAGTTTTACTTAATTTAATATTTCTCTTAATTTAACTCTTTCTTATTTTCCTGCTTTTTATTTTTTGTTAACTTTACTTATTCTTACTATTTTTATAGCTTACTTTTACATATATTTAGTTAGAACTCTAGTTTCTTATTTAATATTTTATTTATTTATTACTATTATATTCTCTTCATTACTTATTAGTTATTTACTATTATTATCTTTTATTTATTATTTACTATTATTATCTCTTTTTTGTTGTTTACTATTTGTTTACTTATATTT
>APFE031479249.1:49370-121943 GCA_000404065.3 Pinus taeda
TATTTATTATTTATTATTTTTATTATTATTAGGGGCATTACATTCTCCTTTTTTAGGAACTTTGTCCCGAAGTTAAGTTGAATCATTTAACATTTCATTTTATTTAGTTATTTATTACTTCACATTTTCCCTACACCCTCTGCTAAATTGATACAACCAACAGACATTGAAGGTCTCCACCACAGCAAGGAAATCCCAAGGAATATCTGTCATTTTTCCCAACTTTCAGAACCAGGCATAAATCCTCATCGGTTTGTACCATAGCTCAAGGCTAACCCCAAGGCTCACGCTTAACTTTGACCTGATCTACCCCAAAGAAGGTCGTGGCTTAGTACTCCATGCAATAGTACTCCATTCATCTCAAAATTCTAGCCCACTCCCTCAACACTCACTAAGGTGCACAACCCCAGGCATCGAAGTCCTTAAACCTCCACTAGACTTTGACATCCCAATCTAGTATCAAGCACCTAGCCTCCTCAAGATGGTTCCATAGCCCCTCAAGACCTATCCATTAGGAGCTATACAAGACAAACGAACCACTAAAATATGTAGTGTTGATTGAGTATGTCCCCGACCCCTATGGTGTTATATATTCTCCCTCGCAGGTATGGGCTCCCATGAGATCATCAAATAACCATTTCTCGAGTTCCTGTGAGTCACCACATCTCAATATGCAACCAATGCATTATTTATAATCATAGTATCATATAAAATAATTCACATACCAACTTTTGCATGTCATAATGAAAACATAACATCATTGATAATCACCACATTCTAAATAATAATGAATTGCATGCTCATGCATGTCATAAAATCATCATATCATGAAACATCATCACAATAGTATACTTCAAGTCATAACAAAGAGAAATTTAATGCACAAATTCTAGTTAACCCTCATAAGTTATAGCATCAACATATTAGTATCAAAGATATATCATGACATCACATAACAAATGAAACACACGTCAATATACATCATGATCCTTATGAATACCATATCCATCATGAGCATATAACATCATTATCATAAGAAGTAAATAAATAAAAAATACAAAAACTTGTATTATGTGGTAGGATAGTTTACTAATTGTCATTGACTTCTTATACTTGTTAGTGAAACTTCCACTCGCTCCCTTAGAGTGTCTTTCCATAACTTTTTCACTATTCACCATCATCATTCCAAGTTGTTCATGGTTAAGAGGATTGTTAGAGGATGATGGTTAAAGTACTGGTATTTGGCAAGTTAATGATTTTCCCTTCTTGCATAAGATAAATTTATTCAAATATTACCACTAACTATAGGGATCAAATTGAAACTTCCCTTTTATTCTTAAAGCCTTTGACAATATACTACTTTTTCTTTTTCCATCTACTCTTGTGGAATTGCACTTCTATTTTCTTGATCACATATAAGTTCTCCACATCTTGTATAAATAGTTAGTGTCATCGTTACTTTGTTAAGTTGCATAGGCTAGAAAAATGCATTAAGTGATGGTATAATATTTCACATCTAATAGCTTTTCCTTAATGATCATAATTAGCCCTTTATTACCATCTTTCCCCTCTTCGAAGAGTGACTTGCGTAACCTTAACTACTCATGCAATCAGTAATACATACATTCATGCATTTCTCTCTATATTAAAATGGAAAACAATACTTTAACTAAAAAAATTCAAATAACAAAAATAATTTATAATCTTATTATATACAACTCAAAAATCTATTTTTTTAAAACAAATAAATAAATATGAAATTAAAATAATGTATTTAAATATTCTTTTAAACAATCAACATACCTTTTATTATCTATATTTTTCACCTTCATTATAATCCAAAATTTCAAACTTTATCTTTATTCCAATTTTTTTTATTTTATTTATTAAAAACCAAAACAACTCCAAATAACCATAATTTTCATATCTTAGTTTATTGGCCAATATTATTAATTTTTTTGTAACCTAAAAATCTATTAAATTTTGGATTAAAAATAGATCTTACATAATATTAACTATATATGATTATATTAAAATAAAAAACATAAATATAAAAACATACGTTTATTTTATACATCGAATGAATTTAAATAACTACGGGAAAATTCTCCACACGCCAAGACTGAATTTATACAAATTAAAAACATTCCATTGTTTATCATTAGATTGAATAATACATAAATATAATCCATTCAATTCCCACTTTGATGGTACGAAAATGATCACTAAAGTGATTTTGTGATAGTGATGTGCATTACGAAAATTGGGAAATTTTGATTTATAGTTACCAAGAAGCCCCTTATTGAAATATGGATCCATCTGGTGATTCATTAAAACTCAAATTTATAGCTCCATCATTAATTAAAGCTAGATGGATACTCCTTAGGTTTTGGGTTTTGGGTTTTGGTTTTTAATTTGAGATATAACTTTAATTTATTTCTTAAAAAATTTAGTTTGAAATACAAATTTTAGTTATTTATAATTAATTGTCATTTTCAAAATAACTTTTAATTCAAAAATAAATCATAAAGTTTAAGACGGCAATTGTAGTTATTTATCACTAACTATGAATAGTTAACTTAATATAAATTTTAATATCAAAAAATAAAAATAATAAATCTTAAAACACTTTTTAGTGGAAATTAAGACACTTAATATTATATATGATTCCCCATTATTAAGATATATATATTTTCATATATGTTATCTTTTTTTTCATTCTTTTATTAATTATCAAATATTATTTATAATCATTCATAAATAAGAACATGAAATCTTAAACCTTTCTCTAAATGTAACAACGTCAAAATTAAATATCAAACTAGTTACATAAATTTATGTGATTAATAATCAACACACAATTATTCAGCTGATTATGATAGAATTTTGAAAAACATGAGCAGAGACAACTTACATGTAGCGATGATATTCCTTACTTGTGATTTGAGAGTTGAATGTTATTTGAATCTCGCTAACCGCAACAAAGTTTTGGGGACAACTCTCCACCTAACCATAGGCTCAAGTGCACCTAATCCTTCTACAGTGAGTCGCCCTCAAGCTCTCATTCAGTTTACTACTATCAGGGAATCCTTTGTCTCACAGTCCTTTCCTCCCAAGAGAATGAATGAAGTAATGGATGAATCTCATCCTCCTCATCGTCCATTAAATAGACAAAAAAATGGAAAGGGAACCGCATACACACATTCCATGTGTCAACGTGCCAACTTTTATTTCTTTATTTTAAATTTTAATTAATTTAATATTTCTCTTAATTTAATTCTTTATTATTTTATTCCTGTTTACTTTTTGTTAACTTTTTTTATTCTTACTATTTTTATAGTTTACTTTTATATATTGATGAGCACTAGTATTGCAGCAAGAATGTTGCTACTAGTGGGGCTACCAACTTTACTTTATCAACCCGGGGTTCATACAAACTTGGAGGTGATAGTGCTATATACACAAGAAAATGTGATGGGTCCACTCTTTTTCATTGCTAAGTTGGCGATAGACCATTATGTTTCTCAAACCAGCCTTCTATTGATTAAGAAGAATCTTAATTACCAATGAAGAAAAGGGAAATTTACACTAACTGAAATCTTGTCTACTACAGTAAGGAAAAGCTGAGATAAAATGCTTAAACATACCATTCATCTAACTACTGCTAAGAATATTTGCTTCAAAGGAATTCTACGTTAACATGTGTGTAATCCTATTGTCCTAGGCATGCAATCTAAAATAACCAAACATTCTATTGTTGTGCATGTAAATGAACACAATAACTCTTTTTTCCTTTTTGTCTTTCTTTGTGTGAAATTGTGAATTCTAAATCCTCTTCGTGTTTTGGTATGTGGATTAGGGATGATGGTGAATAGTTATATGGCTTGGGAGGCAAATAAAGGTCTTCCCCTATCTTTCTAGGTGTTTTTTCCACAATTTGGCCTCAAAATAGGCCATTACAGGTTGTCTTACAAGATGTCCTAATGCCTCCTACAGGATGTCCTAATGCTCCTACAAGATCCCCTGTATTTCTACAAGATCTAGCAGAGAGAAATAGGAGTGGTTTGGAAGGTGGTGTAGGGCTTAGGGAAGGTGAATGGTGGATGAAATGAGGCAAGGGAGTGGCTAAGGCTCCTTTGGAGCTCAAAATAGAGTTTGTGAGATGGTTGGATTTGCTCAACAAATTTGGAGAAGTGTTCTTATGGAATGATGAATTTGGTTAGGGACTTAGTGGAAAAAGTGATAATCATGGATGGATGAGGTTAGCATGGGTTGTTGGTCATGAAATACCCCTACACTGTTGGAACTCTTGCACTACATCAATCATTGGAACTTATCCATAAATCATGTCAAACAAGAAAGATTTTCAATCAACTAAGAAAATATAATTTCACTATCCGGTTGCCTATTTCATACATGGAAAAAATTGCAGAATAATGTGAAACACTATGAGATTTAATACAAGGATGAAGATATCAGAAATGACAATTGAATCCTATTCTTGAAAACTGATATCATGCTGCCCTAAGTAGTAGAAAAACCTAAAGTCCATAAGAAATCAGAATTCTACCTTTTGGGGGCTACATAGGTGTTCTTTCCTCAAACCATGGTCCTTGAAGGGAGGAGTGAGGCCAAAGATACCTACTATCAGCTTTTTTGAAATTCCTTTATCTTCTTAAGCTACTACTAAAACAATGCAAATGGAAGCAAACTAATCAAATCCACAACTACTTGCAATGGCATAATGCTAAAAACAAGTCAACCATTAATCTATGAAAACAACTAAGAATACAAATACAAGGAGAGGAGCATTTTCTGCTAGGGTTGGGCCCTAACCAAAGAGCTTTAGCCCTCTGAGTCAAATCAGTGCTAGATCAAGGAAATGCTCATTTTCATTATCATATCAAAAAATTACATAACAATGTCTTCCACAAGTCTTGAACTTGAAAATGCTTAGTTCTTTTACATCAAAAATTTGAATCCTAATGAGGCTCTAGGCCTCTTTATTTATACAACTGAAGTATCCAACAACTTCCTTAAATATAAGGAGGCTCGACTCCTAAAATCAAGATGAACTAGCTATTTAATTGTCACTCGCTCGGTTGCCTTTTGATCTTCATGACTCTGCTTCTTGCAACTCTGAGCTCGTGTGATTTGATGGAGGAATATTCAAATGAGTGAGGATTAAATGAGGAGGAACTATCTCCTACAATCTCTCCTCCTTGTCTCATTCGAGTTTGTGCCCTTGATTAGTCAAAATTTCCATGATTTGCACTCAAAATCTGCAATCAATGCATATTAGTCCACTAGACATAACATCTCGCTTTTACTCATCTCATTAAGCAAAATATATCAAAATATGTAAGGAATTATGAGAAGAGTTGATTTAAATAAGCTTGGAGGTGTATGAGGGTCCATAAAGTTACCCACTGATGAGGCTTATCATATATATTTATTAAGAACTCCTGTTCATTATTTATTATTTTATTTATTTCTTACTATTCTATTCTCTTCTTATTATTATTTATTTACTATTAATATATTTCTTTATTCATTTTACTTTTTTACTATTATTATATTTTTTATCGTTTACTATTTATTTATTTATTGTTATTATTATGAGATGCATTACAATATCCCTCAAACATTTATTTAGAAAGTAACTATTTATGGAATAAGAATTCTCTCAATCTTTCTCACTAAAGTGAAAATATAAGAAAATTTTCAATTTAATTTACTTTATTTTTTTCTATATAAAGTATGTATAAAATTATGTTATTTAATATGGACATTGAAATATTCTACTTATGGTTATTAGTAAAATATTTTTTGTTTTAAATATATTTTTGTTTTGAATATCACATGTAAATAGGACATAGAATGAATTACACATAATATAATATCAATAGTACTATTTCTTGTCATGTGAAAAAAATACATTTTTTCATTGTAATAAAAAATAAATTATATTTTTTTACTCCCTACATTTCTTCCCCATCGTAAAAGCTAAATTATTCTTTCTTCCTTTCAGTTATATTATATATTTATATAAAGTTATATAAAATTAAGGTGTAAATTGAAGTATTGTAATTATGGCCGACTTTAATTTATTTTGTTATTACTATTTTTCATTTGTTAATTTCAATTATTATTTTACTATTTCTAAACTTCACATTGTGTAACAACATCTCACCCATACTGAGTTGTAGAGCACCTCTGGGCGCAATATATTTAAATTTAATACAACTTAAAAATTTATATTTTATAAAATTTATTTTATTATTAAAGCTATGATATTTTCAAGTAATTTAAATTTAATCTTTATAGTAACTCTTACCAATTCAAATTAAATTGTTTTCTCTCTAAAGATGAGGGTAAAGAAATGTAAAATAAAGTTTGTGACTATTAGAAGTTCTCCCTTAAAGAGGCAAGTGAACTTCTTTCTAGTAATAAAGATATAATATTTTGATGTTATTTTATTTCTTTATTTGTTATTGCACTTGTTTAAATTTAACTATTTTAATAATAAATATGAGTTAAATCATACAAATTAAATTATAATGATATATCCACTAGAATTCAAGTTTTTCACATTTCTCCTAGTTAATATTACATCATGTTCACAATGAATAAAGACATATACTCTTTAATAATATATTACAATTTATATATATAATATATTATATATATATATATATATATATATATATATATATAGATATATATATATATATATTACATAATCTGAACAAGTAACAAAAATGCATCACCAAGTCTATTTGAAACTCAAACAAATGCCTCTTAATCACCATCACAAATGTGGTGCACTTGGTATGTTCTCATTGCACCAGCATTATCATATTTACCCACTGCATCACCTAAACAATATTTAAAAATATATCTATATATCGGTGCATTCTATAACGTGAACGTTCCACCCCTATAGGAAAATGTTATACATGTGCATCGATGCATACGTGTGACTCGCTGCTACAAAAATTTAAATTTGTAAACCAGCAGTGGTGTGTCATAGTTGTGTGTGCACCATCTATGGTGCATTTGTGTTTTATAGAGCACCAAAGTCAGTGCATTACTGATCTAAGTGGATCTCTAAAAAATACGAATGGGATGGTAAAAGGACTCAAAAATCAAAATGGTAGAAACTCTATAAACTTAACATCACGTCGAAGTGTTCATCATCTTGATTCCAATAGTGCGAAAGACACTCAAATCCGAGTTCATATGAAGAAGTTAGAGCAAGTCAAATATCAAGTTTGACTTGGATAGGTGGCAAGAGGAAGTCACGTGGCAATACTTTCAGCGAATGGGGAAGCACCAAGTGGCAAGCTTCTATTAATCCTGCATTTCAATGATCACAAAAGGCAGAGGTCTGCGGATTAAGGAATCGGACACCACCACTACTGGGTTGCAATTGCAATATCACAATCACAGATTAGAGGCAAATCAGCAGTTTCAAATCGACCCTAGGCAAGAAAAGTTGTGATGCGATAATCGCATATCGCAATCGCAAAGTGGAAGTGCTTTATGAATCGGCACATTACGCGTCAGGATGTGATGTGATAATCACATATCACAAGCGAAAAGGGAAGAAGTCACATATTGTACCAACCTTGGTTCCTGCCGATTGCGATTTGCGATGTGAACTTCCAAACCTGATATATATTATTTATTGTGTTTAATAACCTGTTGGGTCTGCGATTATTTCAGGGTGCTTATGGTAAGGGCTTGGGTCTGTTCGCCGATTGGAAACGCCGATGGGAAATGCCTATAGTAAAATCCGCCAAGTTAAAATGCACGGTTAAGGAAGTTTTACAATGTTTTAAAGGTTTGTTGCCGCATACTATATGGGACCCGATAATCTATGTCTTAAAACAAAACCACCTGCTAAACTTTGTAGTTTGTTTAGAAATACCCAAGAATTGAGGAGATTAGCCGCCAACTTATATAAAGGACTATCTTCATCAGAAAAAGGGGAGACCAACACAATAATTCAGAAGATCAATTCGTACATAAATCACCTGACTTGGCAGCAAGCCGAGACCTCGCCTTGAGCAGCACAGAGGTTCTGAGAAGGTGCAAAAGGCCTAATTATCCGAATTGGGTGTTCGAATAGGCGATTTTACACGATTTTTCACCAAAATTTCAGTGGTATTGTTTGTTTCTGAAGGTGGGCTTTCCATTATTCATCCATCTTCCAGCTTGGAGGTATAAGGATTGCAAATGAATGTTTCTTGTACTTTTATCTCTTTTATGCCACTGAATGAAAGAAGGCCTCCCCACTATCGAGCAAGGCCCAGAGACGTAGTCCAAATTGGATGAACTCTCATTAGATTCGCCCGAGATTGTAACTAAGTATGTTGATGCGCTACATAGTTACATAAGACACTCATTGTTATTGGTCGAGCCTACTACGATTGATGCAGCCAGCATAAAGGTGATTTATCTTGAAATCCGAGGCAAGAATGAGAGAGATGATTAGGCCAAGAAAACACTGTTCAACCCTTCGCATAGAAAATTCCAAAAGAAAGGCAAGGGGAAGGATAAGTAGACCGTCACAACCAATAAAGGGGACAAAGCAATGCCATCTTGCACTCATTGCAAGAGAGAATTTCATGATGAGTACCACAATTGGAAGCTACATCCGGATCTAAGACCAAAGAGATTCAGAAGAAAGGGAAAGCAGAAGACAGTAGCAACAATGCAACCTAACGTTGGATCAGATTTCAGTGACGAGAGATTGATCACAAGCATGGGCGCATGAGGTACTCTTTCTATTAGTAATAATTCTAATTCAATTGCAAGTACTATTTATTTCAATGAGCCTGTAAGTAATGAGCAAAAGAGAATTGAATTATTCCACGTTAGGGTTATTATAAAACACACAAAGGTGGAAACTCTATTCGATTCAGGTTCCCAAGCAAATTTAATCTCAAAGTCCTTAGTGAATAATTTAGGCCTCAAAAGTAAGCCTCATCCAAATCCATACCCACTTGGTTGGGTAAGCGATAAAGCAAAATTACAAGTGAACAAGCAGTGTAGGTTCAATTTTGTTATTGCTTCCAAATTAGTTGATGAGGTAAAGTAAGATGTTGTGCCTTTGGATATCTATGGAATTATCTTTGGAATTCTATATCTATATGACATAAAGGAAGTTATTTTTCAGCATGAAAATAAATACCACCTCATGAAGGACAAGGTGGAATATATACTCATATCTCATGATACAAAAGTTAGTGCTAGCCTTGTAAGTGCAGGAAAAACTAAACGACTTGTTAATTCCAGTAAAGGGTGCATGCTCATGGTAGTGAGAGAGCAAGTGGCCAAGGCTAACGCTTTGAAAGGTTCTGATCTTGATCATAAGAAATAATTGTTTGAAATTATTTACGACTATGATGGATTGTTTCAGGAACCGAGAGGATTGCACCCAAAATGAAAAATCCAACATGAGATCCATTCACAACAAGATGCTCCTTTACCGAATATTAGCATGTATAGGCTGGATTCTATCGAGATGGAGGAGATTAAGAAACATGTGTAGGAGTTTCTAAATCAAGGGGTCATCATACCGAGTTCTTCTCAATGCATCTCATTGATCGTGTTGGTGCCAAAGAAACATGACACATGGAGAATGTTCATAGACTACATGGTGATAAACAAAACTATGCTAAAGAATTGATACCCTCTCCCTCGTATTGATGAACTATTAGATCAGTTGAAAAATGTTGTCTATTTTAGAAAACTGGATTTGCATAGTGGATATCACCAGGGTAGAGTTTCATAACAAGACACTTGGAAGACTGCGTTCAAAACCAAACAAGGGTTGTTTGAATGGATGGTGATTCCATTCGGACTATGCAATGCTCTAGCCACATTTATGAGGGTAATGAATGATCTATTTAGGCATTATCTTGATAATTTTTTGCTTGTATATCTGGACGATATTCTTGTGTATAGTAGGACATGGGATGAACATGTATGTCATGTGAAGAAAGTGCTTGATGTTCTGAAAAAAAAAAGAAAAAAGAAAAATTATATGTAAAGTTGTCAAAGTGTGAGTTTGGGAAGACCTCTCTAGTTTATTTAGGTCACATAGTCGATAATGGGCAATTGAAAATAGATCCCTCTAAAGTAGATGCGATTATGAAGTGGCCTGAGCCCACAAATGTTACATAGTTCCGAAGCTTTTTGGGCATAGTACAGTATTGGAGAAGGTTCATTGTGAACTTCTATTTTATCACAACTCCCTTACACACATTGAAAAGTGTGAAGCGGAACTTTCACTGGGAAGGAAAGTAGCAGAAATCGTTCGACATGTTGAAAGAGAATATCAACATAACACCAGTTCTATCCTTGCCATACCTTGAATAGCCTTTTGAGATTGAAACGAATGCCAATGGATATTCCATGGACGTTGTATTGATACAACAAAGGAAGCATGTATGTTACCAGTGAGAAACTTTCTCCCAGGCTGTTTTGAATTATCCCACTTACAACATGGAGTTCTACGCATTCGGCCAGAGAGTAAAGAAGTGAAAACACTACCTAATCGGCAAGGAGACCATCATCCATACAGATCATCAACCCTTGAAATATCTTCAGTCACAGACCAAGCTTCAAAAAACCCATCATTTTACATGGATGGGATTCCTCTAGCAGTTTTATCTGGTAATAAAATACAAGAAGGGCACCAATAACAAAGTAGTAGATATGCTTTCTCGCCCTCTTATTTCTGCATCTGTAGTTTTTCAAAATGCTTCTTTTACGTTAGAAAGTTATGCTAAACAATATGTTAACGATAATGATTTTAAAGAGATTTATGTAAAATTGACTCGTGGATCACAAGTGGACAATTATTATTTGCAGGGAAAGTATCACCTTGGAAAATTATGCATACACATTGATGAAAGGGTACATGTAATCTAAGAGGTTCATACCTCTCTTGTGTTTGGTCATTTTGGGGTTGAAAAATGTTTATATCATTTACATAGGTTTTGTTTTTGGCCTCATATGAAAAACATTGTGACTCTCTTTGTAAAGGGTTATGTGTTGTGTTCTGTTTCAAATCTCTCTAATAGAAAACTTGGGCTTTACACACCACTCCCTATTCTGAGTTGACCATGGGAAAGTGTGTCCATAGATTTTGTAGGTGGTTTTCCTATGTCTAGGAAAGGTCATGACTATTTGTATGTCATCCTGGAACGTTTTATTAAAATGTGTATTTTAATGCCTTGTAAAAAGTAGGTCATTGTTGAGAAAATTGCTTATGTTTTCTTTCAGCATGTCTGGGTCCATTTTTGGTTGCCCACATCTATTGTGTCAGATCGAGATTCTCTCTTTCTTGGAGAGTTATAGACCATATTGTGGAGAATGATGGACACTAAGTTGAAAAGAAGTACGACGTTTCATCCATAGACTGATGGGTAGAGAGAGGTCGTCAACTGCACCGTGGTACACTTGTTACGAGGATATTATGGAAAACATACCAAGATGTGGGATGAATATCTTCCTTATGTGCAACATGCATACAATTTAGCATCACATTCATTCACACATAGCTCACCGTTAGAGACATGTTTCGGTTATCTACCAAGGGATCCTTTAGACATGGTTTTTAGGAAAGATGGGGATGGAAATGGATGAAATGATAGGGATAAAGCATGGAACTTTATTCAGCAGATACAAGTGATTCATTAGACAGTATAGGAGCAATTGGAGAAGAGTCAAGCACGATATAAAGCTCGACATGATAAGCACCAAGTTTACCATCAGTTTCAAGTTAGGGACAAGGTATGGCTCCACATCAGCAAGTATGTAATGAAGGGAGAAGCGAAGAAATTGGGACCCATTTGATATGGTCCCTTCACCATATTAGCAAAGATTGGAGACAATGCTTTTAGTTCTGACTTGTCCGCTTATATGCAAATGTACTTAGTAGTAAATGTTGAAAACCTAAAGCTTTATGAACCTCCTTTGATTATGGATACCGAAGGGGTTGCACAGATTCCTATAGTGGATGATTTTGCACTAGAGTGTCTACACAAGTGGCCTGAAGATATCATACTCAACAGGAAAATAATAACTTCACAATGGGGAGATCTAGAGTACATTCATGTGGGCTTCAAAGGAATGCATCCGAGTAAATCTAGATGGATGGAGAAAGAAAAAGTGAGGGAGAAATTTCCTTACTTGCTAACTGACTGAAAGGGATTTTGGCAGTCTAACTAATCTTAGTGGGGAGGATTGATTCAGGTGGATCTCTAAATAGTACTAGTGGCATGGAAAAAAGGATCAAAAATCAAACTGGTTGAAACTCTATAAACTTAGAATAAGATCAAAGTTCTCATAATCCTAATTCCAATGGTGCAAATGACACTCAAATCTGAGTTCATATGAAGAAGTTAGAGCAAGTCAAAGATCAAGTTTGACTTGGACAGGTGGCAAGAGGAAGTGACGTGGAAAAACTTTTAGCAAATGGGGAAGTGCCAAGTGGAACCCTTCCATTGGTCCTGTATTTCATTGATCGCAAAAAGTAGAGATCTGCAGGTAAAAGAATCACCCCTTAGCACTATCGGGTTGCGATTGCGATATTGCATTCGCATATCGGAGGCGAATCAGTGGTTTCAATCGGCCTTAGGCAAGAAAAGTTGCGATGTGATAATCACATATTGCAATTGCAAAGGGGAAGTGCTTTATAAATCAGCCCCTGACAGCATTAGGATGCGATGTGATAATCACATATCGCAATTGCAAAGGGAAGCAGTTGCATATTGTACCAACCTTGGTTCCCGCCGATTATGATTTTCGATGTGTTTAATAGCCTATTGGGTCCGCGGTTATCACAGGGAACTTGTGGTAAGGGCTTCGGTCTGTCCACCGATTAGAAATGTTGATAGTAAAATCCGTTGGGCTAAAATGCATGGTTAAGGAAGTTTTTCCATGTTTGAAAGGTTTGTTACCGCATACTACATGGGACTCGAGAATCTATGTCTTAAAACAAACACGACTGCAAAACATTGTGGTTTTTTTGGAACTGCCCAGGAATTGAGGAGATTAGCCGCCAACTTATATAAAGGACTACCCACATCGAAAAAAGGGGAGAATTGCACAATAATTTAGAAGATCAGTGTGTACAACAGTAACTTGACCTGGTAGCAGACCAGAACCTCGCCTTGAGTAGCCGAGAGGTTACGAGAAGCTGCAGAAGGCACAATTATCCAAATTAGGTGTTGTGATAGGCGATTTTGCATGATTTTTTCCCAGGATTTCAATGGTACTATTTATTTTTGAAGCTAGGATTTCCATTCTTTGTCCATATTCCATATTGGAGGTATAAGGATTGTAAATTAGTGTTTCGTGTACTTTTATCTCTTTTATGCCACTTAATGAAAGAAGGCCTCCCCACTATTGAGCAGGGCACGAAGAGGTAGTCCAAATTGGACGAACTCCATAATCAAATATTTATATCATGGATTCTTTCTTATCATGTTATTTTTGCATTATTTTATGTGATTTTAAGTTTCATGATTAATAATCTATGTTTCATGTAATTTTGATGCATCTATAAGTAAAAAATCTTGGATCAATTACTGTGTTTTGGCGCACTAATATATTTTTTTTAATTGGAAGTTATGTTTCCATATTAATAAATACATTTTTTAATTAATCAAAACAAATTGTATTTTATGTATGAGGCTAATTTATTTTGTATGTCAATAATATACCATAGACGTCAATAGAGGGAAGGAAAACAATTGGAAATACTTAGCGAAATAATGAAAACAAAAGTAGATAATAATAGTATAAATGATGAAATAACACAAGTACATATCACTCTCCATTTTCCTCACCTTCATTATCTTCCTCGGCACTTGGCATGATAACTATGATGTTTTCAAAAACATGTTTTGATCTTGGGTCGTGTGTTAATACGAACCAAAAAATCCCTATCTAACGCATGTGGGTAAAAAGACACCTGGTGGAAATGTTTTTGGAGAACATAAGGCTCCCTAGCTTCATGCCACATCTTTCTATAGTTGATAGATATAAACCCACTATCATGATCTTCCTTTACATTATTCTGATCAAAGGTGTCCCACCACTTGCACCTAAAATTAAAATATTGGAATTAAGAGAAGTTCACTTGAATGAACTCTTGTATCTTTCCAATGTAAATTGATGTCCCCTACATTAGGTTTTGATCGTAGTGGCTAGCATGAATAGATTGGTAAAACTCAACTTGCACTCCACAGTCATGTTTCATGCATCCATTATCAGCATCCTCCATGTGAAAATGATGTTCATATGCCCACATAGATGGGAAAAAATGCACCTATAAAAAAATGAAAAAAACACAATGTCATGTGCCTAATAACCCAGACATAGTTAAAAATATAAAAGATATATAGATGTTACAATTCAAACATGAAATATGAAGTTAAAATTGTGCAAAAAGAGATTATAATTATCGATTTCTTGCACCCAATCCCTATGTTTAGTGCATCCTCATTAGCACGTGGGTAACAACAAAATGTACCATATTCCTCTCTGGCTTGATCAACAACCCAACTATTAGCGCATTTCAGTGGCATATTTTCTGGTAAATGATCATGATAAGGCACACTTCTACCATTCAACCGTTTGAATTCTTTCATGTCACTGTCTTATTTCCTCCTCTTCTCTTCATACAATGCAACCCACGATTGTGTCAGTTCCATATTATAAAGAATGAATTTATTGATGGCTTCAATTTAGGAATTTGCTGATGAAATCAAACCAACATATCTATAGTACGTATGAGATCAAAATATGCAATAATATTAAGTTCAGTGTGAATAGTTATTGTGTAGTAATTTGAAAAATGATAAGCATGCACTTACTCTTTATCATGCACTTCTTTCCATTTGTTTCGAGAATCTCCCATTATCTTTTCTCTCCATCACTTTCGTCGTCCCAAATCGCTACAACTGGTGTGTTTTTTATCTACTTGATGTACTCACTGGCATAATAAAAAGACACATATGATATACACCCCTCTGCCATAGACCCCTCAGGTTCTTCACTCTATCAAACAAAACCTTTCAATTTCTTCATGTACCTCTCTAATAAGAACATCCAACAATAAGAAATGACCCCAACTAATTCAACCTCATCTACTAGGTGAATCAGAGGATGAACCTACAAGTCCATGAAACTCATCGACAGTTCCTTCTCAAACATTCAAACAATCTCATCTATATTTTGACACCATCGTGGAATGCTAGCCATATGGATCTCCATTGATGTGATCCAACATACAAATGTTAATAACTTAGATATGGGACATCATAGGTTTTGGGGGAATTCATGGTTCACACACCCACACACAAGAAGAGGATAATGATACTGTATAGTAAATAGTACAATATACAAAAATTAATTATAAAATATTACATTACATAAAAACCAAAAAATAATAAAATCATGTTTTTCACATACGTACTCTTAGAAGGTTCAAATAGTCATGTGATTTCAACCCCGACAAATGATCATCCATATTCAAGAAATGTTGTAGTGAAGACCCATATAAAAAGGCACACTCACATTTATTATAACTTCCTTTTCCAAAGAAATATCATCTTTCTTTAAAATCCATGGGACATTACCTTCTTTGAAAGACCAATACGGACCAACCTCTCCTCTAGTTTCTTATCTTAACCAATGTTTCTTTCTTAGTTTTTAAAGAAATAAGATCTCGCCTAATAACCAATGTGTCATTTTCTTTCGATGATATGTGTCCCCATAAATAAGATGAAATATTTTTAAATATATGCATGGGATCTAGTAAGTGGGAAATATTAAGATGCTCCCAATATGGGAGCTCATAAAAGACATATTTCCTTTCCATCCCAATGGGAAATTTCTCAACATAGGTGTCAAAGAAATATGGATCATCAAACATAGGCTCCCAATTTGAATCGAACATTTCTGCCAACTCCTTCTCTTTCTTTATGAAATATGCTCTGAGTCATCCATATGGTGTCATTATTGCAGGTCTTTCAGTTCTCTCTAGTTTACCATTAAAAGTGGATGTTTCTCTTTTGTAAGGGTGTTCTTATAGGAGGAATACTTTGGAGCAGTCATACACTAGCTTTCATAGGTGGTCGGACCACCTAGATTTCAGAGAAGGTCCACAACATTTACATCTATAATACCCTTTTATTACAAGACCTACATAATTATTCTATATAGGATGGCATGTTAGTGACCATGCAGATTTGAAAAATTGCAATGAATTAAATTAATATGTGAACCAATTTATTTCTAAGCAAATCAATAAGAATGTAATTTACTAGAGAAAAATCCTAAGCTTGGATAATCATGTATGGTGTAACCCCATATGCCATACAACATAAAAATCCTTTCTGTTGCAATGGGTCTTGATACATTGTACACATGTATCCCTTCCCATAATTCCTTAAATTCATGAACCAATGGTTATAATTAGACATTCATATTCTTCACTTGTCTTCTACCACGGACTATGAGAGCCAACATAAGATGTTCATTCTTCATGGAAAACTATGGGGAGCTATTGTTATTGATCACTACTATAGGCCAAACAAAATAGTTGGTGTATTGGAGGGAATATGGGTTAGCGTCATCCATGGATATGTCGCGGTGTAGACTTCGTACGTTATCATTGATTTTTTATGCCATGTATCCTCTATGTGCTTCATGGCTGTTGAATTTGTTGGGATTCACATAAATTCTTAATCGTTTCTCTGTTAGGCATGCCATTCCTGCAACAAAGCTAATTGTTTGAAATGAAATATTATTTGAATCCATTGGATTATAGGAATGTGCCTCAATATCTTATGAGGAGGACCATGTGATTTACCCAATTGTTTGAATTAAGGTTCTTGTCATGCCCACATTTCAGACATATCCATTTGTCTACATATTGTCCTCTATATAGAATACAATCATTCGAACATTCATGATATTATATGTACTCAACACCTTACATTTTCAACAACTGCTTTGCCTCTTCACAACTACTCAACAAGACATTATCACTCAGAAGAACCTTATCTTTGAATATCTTGTAGTTGGTGGGGAATATAATTATACAATGTCAATATTTTACATTCATAAAATCCACCATTTCTAAATTTGATTGTGTGACAAACTATAATGAACTTGATCAATCATGCAAGTCAATTACATCAATATTTCCCAGAAACTTACATTTGACATATCAAACTTTTCTTTCACGTTGTACAACAACATCGTTGTCCCCATTGGAGTAGACTTTGACTTGCTACCATGCCCAAAGAGAGGGGTGGTGAAATAATTTTTCAGGATTTCAAATAAGGTATCAGTGACAGGAGCATCATCCCCTAGTTCATTGTTTTGGAATTCATCTAACAACATTTAGTCCATGGCACTCATATCTCGTAAGTAATCAACCATACTAACTTCCATTTTATTTCCTCCATTGTCAACTTGTGATGAAGGACTATTATTGTTGTAGTGATTCCTAATTGGTGAATTTGGATATAGTGGGAATTGAATTGTTGGTTGATTCAACCATTCTTTGTATCCTTCGTCTCTGAATCTTTCTCTTAGTTAAACCTTCGCTCGATATTACGTTGTAGTGGGGTGCACTAAAAGATGGTAAATGGGTCGCTCATCATCACTAGAATCTTAATTTCAAAAAATATTGAATTTCATTAGTTCAATATCCATGATCTTAGTAAGCACAAAAATGAAATTGGATTGTTGAAATTTTAGTATACCAAACAACTATTTCCATCGTTGATCCAGGATTTTAGCTAGAAGATTCGATCTTCCAATTGGTAGGGTGAATAGGATATCCATTTTCATCTACCAATTGCTTGCAATATGTTGCTCCTGATAAGAGCTTATGACATTTTTGAAAATAATATGGAGTAATATTTTCTGTGTCTGAACTCAATTATGAATTTTGGTCGTGCAAATAATTTGCATACATTTTTATTCAAATTGGCATGGATTAAAGTAAATAAATTCAATTAGATAATTAAAATATAAATAAAATATCAACTTACGCATGATGGAAAGGGAGAACTTTGTGAAGGACTTTAAACAACAATATGGAATGAGCTGAAATATGAAGAATTGGTCATTTGATATTATTGAGATTTTGTCCCTATATTTGAGAAAAATCAGAAATAAGATTTTGTGTGAATATCTAGAATTAATCTCAAGAATTATATAACCACAGTCTACATTTCAATATAGTTTTTAAACCATTTTTCAAGAAAAAAAATGGCTTTAAGAGGAAAATGTATACTATGAAATATTGTAATTCATGTATGCGTCCTAAAGGATAATTTGAGTTAAATATGCCATTTTATGTGAAAATTAAATTTCAGATAACTTTTAAACCCCACCAATGCATTAATCAAAATAAACCACACTGGTTTATTTAAATAATAAGAGCATCAAGGCGTTTAAGTAATACCTGCACTAGATTCTGACATTTCGAAAAATAAAAAATAATATATCATATCAATTCTCTTTCACATAAAAATGCATCGGTACATTAAATAAAAATACATTGGTACGCAATTGTTTCCTGAATTTAGAAAATAGAAATGAATTCAACTACCTTGGGGCTCTTTTAAATATAGTCTGCACCATTGCACTAAAAAAAATAATCGCAACATTTCAGGATTTCAAAAACAAAAAAAAAAAATTGAATCATGTCATTGTGTTAAAAAAATATGGTGCCCCAAAAATGTCAATGCGATTTTTATATAAACGTACCAATGGGCTTGACTATGAAACACATCGATGTGTGGAGAAATTTAATAAAAGAAGTGCGATTTTTTTTTTCTTTTTTTAAACTCAAAAATGAACAACAATTTATTTTTCGAAATCTAATTCCATAAAGTATTCTGAATAGTAAAAAGGTATTCACCATTTCATTATTTTACCCAAAATTGCAAGGGAGTGATTTGCAAGAGAGATATACCAGGATCACTGTGCACCAACAACAAAATACTTTAGAGCAACAGGACTATTTAGAATATCAAAAGATAAAAGGTATGGTGATTCACTCAAAAACCTACATAGTAAGTATTAAATTTTATTGTTTATTTTACTAATAAAAAAATTTACAAGTTTTGTTAGGGTTCAATTAAAAGAGATATCCTTTGCAAGAGAAGATCGTATTAGAGATGCAAAATATTTTGAATCCACTGAAATATCAAAAGTTGAAAGGTATGATGATTCACTCAAAACCGTGAATAGCAAAAATCTTAAATTTTTTTTGTTAAAATATTTTACAACTCTTGTTAGATTCATTCACAATTCAGACAAAAAAAAATTAAAATTAAAAGCCCTGAATAATAAACATTTAACTATAGATTTTATTATTAAGTTTTTTTACAATCTCTGTTCTTATTTAAATTTAATTAAAACTCAAAAAAAAACAAAGAAAAATCAATACTTACCTTAAACCCTTGCTTCTTCCTGCAACATTTCATATTAGGGTCTAACATTTTGTACCACTTCATAACTAGGGTTTCTCAATTTAGGCATTTCAGATTTAATGGATTTGTGTGCTTACTATATATAGGGCATTTGGCATATAAAGTAGGTGAATCACTTATTGAATTAGATCCAAACCTTGTCAACCCTCTCTAGTTTTTTTTAAGCAGTTATATGTTGTGCGGTGTGTCATCTATAACATAACGTATTGGTGCTACCTGAGTAATACAACACACCATTAAATTATAACACTTTCAATTCAATCTAGTTAATTCATCTTTGCTCCCTGTGTAATATAATGCATCGACACATTTATTCCTAATAGCACTGTTAAATCATTGCAATGTGTCAAGCCTTACAAATCACACATTCAACCATCTCCGATTTTTAAGAAATGGCTATATGTTTCGTGGTGCACCCTATGTAACATAACGCAACTGGGCTACCTACGTACTTCAACGCATCGATCTATTATAGCACTTTCGATTGTGTTCAGTTTGTTCATCGCTTCTCCCAACGTAACATAACGCACCTATATGTTTGTTCCTAATAACACTCTTAAATCAGTATGGTCTGTTTATCCTTACAAATTGCACAATCCTAATTTAAAATTATTTTAAAATATTAATTTTCCATGACGGTGTTGAACAATTAAAACCTTAATGTGTTTAATCTTATAAACGCACTGGTTACCAGAGTTTTTTTTGGCTAAAAAATATTTGATTTATTTGTAAAATATGTCTAATGGATTTTGTATTGAATGGAACATGTTGTGTATTGATAAAAAATATCTCAAAAGGCCTCAGGTAACAAAAATATTGATCGACACAATGGCATCACATTAAAAAAACGGAGAAGGTAAGTTATTTGTAAATTATTTACAAAATTATGTTTGAACTATATGTAAGTTTAACTAATATCTATTATTTGGCATGTATCGTGCAAAGCCAAAAAATGAACAAGGTCGATAATATTTTTCCTAATATAAGTGCAGTAGAGTGTAAAATGATGATAAAAAAATTGCAGAATGATGAGTCAGGTGAATGAAAAAATACTATTCAATAAGAGTTTTTTTTCATTAATAATATACTTAAGAATATTAGATAAAATGTTTCAAACAATCTATTAATTCATATATGTTTAATTTTCTACAAGGAGCAATAATGAAGGAAAACATCATTGTCATTGTAAGAAAAGAAAAATTATGGAACATGTAAATGACGATGAATTCGTCTTTAGCTCATCTGGAGTGGTGTTGTAGGTTAATGAAAGAGGCAAATATTTTTTACAGAGCTATGAGGGATATAGTGGAACAAACATATCGACTAATTTCCACTTACAATACAAAAATAAATTCAATGATTCTAAGAACGAAATTATATCTAAACTACAGGAATCATTTCGAGAGAAATGGTCAATGAGACATGTCATACTTGCAATAGAAAAAACATACAACAACAAAAAATAATCATTCAAAAGGTAATATTCCTAATTTTATAGAATTATATGTATTTATTACTATAAACCATTAATTTTTTAATATCAATTTTGTTATATTTAGTTTTCATGTATCATTATAAAAATGGTTTATTGTTTTTTTCAGGAAAATTATGAAAATCACAAACGATCAACGCGCTGATACACTAAACATGTCAATAGGAATATCCAAAAAAGTGTATAAGGAGATGGTAAAAGAAATGGACATTGCATCACAAGAGGAGTCATCTCAACAAAATCATGCTTGAAATGTATGTAATCACGATTGACTTCGTACATATAAACAAATAATTTAGCATTAAATATTAATTTTCAAGTATTTTCTTGCAGAAAAGAAAACAAGCTAGAACTCATTCAACACATAAAATAGGATGACCAAGAATAAAATGGTTGATTTCAAAGTTTGCGAATAATTGTTAATATTTCCATATAACAACTCAAGGTTTCATTTTTGTATATTTTAAGTGGTTTTAGAGCAACCATCCTTGAATGTCTTCAAATAGGTGCTAACATGCAAAGAAGAGCCATCATAAGAATTGATTGGCATTGGGTTAAATAACGATTGTGAGTATATGTTGGAATATCAAAGATTAATTGTCGAATTTGTAAGTATCTATTTTGTTTTACTTCTCTAAGTTTATAAATAATAAAAATAAAATTTCTTTATATTAAATATATGATTTATTACGAGGTATAAAACTTGCAAAAAATAAACTATGGAACTTCACCAACATAAGAGTTGTTGAAAGAAGAAATGAGATTTGGTTTTGAAAGAATGTGTATAATTCACGAGTCACTTCTTTCTATGGTACATTACTTTTTGATTTACATTGATATATATTATTTATTTTCAATTTTCAATGTTGAATATGTTTTTTAATGTATTTGTAATTTTTATCAATGTAGGTCTTCTCAAAAGTATGCATAATGGGTACTCGTTGGGTGCATAATTTTATTATGCATTCAATGAGTTTCTACACTTGAAATTTAAGTAAACCTATAAGGAGATAAGCCAAAAATACAATTAAAAGAAAAAAAGTAGTTTTTCTTCTTTTCCATCCAAATTATTTACATGTCCCTCTTTTTAAATTTAAAAGATTTTGATCGATTTACATATTATGACATGGAAATTACGTGAAAATTTCATGGGCACTTTTAGATTATAATTTTGATGCAGGAGCATCTGGACTTAGCCAGCAATGTGAATATTTGTTCACATGTTGTGGCTAAACAAGTTGAATTTCACTGACTTGAGTGGTTAAAAGTCAGTTTTTACCAAGAGAATTGGATCTCTCAAGAAATGAGTTGTATTTCATTATTGTAATAAGTAGAAATTGTCTTATTTTAGATTCAAAGATAAGTTGTTAGCATAGGTGTGTGATAGAGCTTGAAAATAGAGATTGACTGTTAGAATGTTTAAAAATAGAGATTGGGTTGTTAGGCAGGATTGGATTGATAAAGAAAAGAAAAATTTAATGTAGAAGGGATCGGTAGAGATGAGAGAGGATTGAGCGAAGCGAGAGTAAAGTAATAGAGCGTAGCTTTCCAGATTGAAACGGAGGTCCTTCAATCGTTGTAATCGAGCCAAAGGGTAGAGACTCTGTAACCATTTTTATAATGAATAATTGATGTCCTGTGTATGTTTATATATCGATTCTGTGTGAAATTCATTTCGGCCTTTGTTTCTTTGTATTCAGGATAAAGTCGAATATTTCCCTGTTTTTATGCTTTAGGTGATAAACTCAGAGTTCAACGGAGATCACAGTCCTTAGTGTTAATAACAGTGTTGAAGCCCACTTAAATCCCAGCCATTGATCTAAGTTCCAACCAATGGTGTGAAATCCTGCCGACCATTGGATCACCATATTGCATCACAAGATTTGTTTATAAGAAGGGTGGACCTGAGGTTTTGAAGAATTGTGATGTGCTATCACCACAATATCACATCACAATAAAGCATTGATGTGTGATAGGACCTCGGCCCATAAGACAGTGCGACATGTGTTTGCGATCCATTGCATCGCCATATTTCAGTTGGAAAAGAAATGGACCTGAAGCATTGGGAAACTGCGATATGTGATGGGAAGTGGGACCATTGAATATATTGCATCGCAACATTCTATATGCGTGTGCCGAGACCTAAGCACCTGCCCATAGCGATATCTGATTGCGATATAATCTGGATCGTTAGATTGAAGGTGAGATGATCTACAGAGAATCGCAAGAGGTTCTATTAAAAAGAGGAAATACCAATGTTCGGTCTTTTACAAACGAAAGCTAATCAGAGCGGAAAAGGTTGGGCTTTAAAGGGAAGAGAAATGCAAGGACGATTGTTGAGATTTATCAAACAATTGATACATGCGTCATTTATGGTATCAAAGCACAAAGAGATTAAGGTTGATTATAGTAAACATGTCACCAAGGAGAGGAGTTGGCATTAGTCAAGGAATACTAGAAGAAAATGTAGTTCTCCTGGAGGAGATCCGAAGTCTGCGTACGAGGATGGAAACAATTGAGACTGCTCAGAGAAGAACACCTGATGAAGGGGATGACAGTGCTAAAGAAGAATCTTCTGAGGAGGAAGAAGAAGAGGAGGAAAATGAAACTATCAGAGTTGTTAAGATGTTGGCAAAAGTTGGAGGAAAACCAAAGGTGGAAATTCCTACGTATAAAGGGAGTCTCAATGCAGAAGAGCTAATGGATTGGATCAAGTCATTAGACAAATATTTTGACTATGAAGAGGAAGCTGACGACAAGAAGAAGGTGAAATTTGCAGTTACGAGATTGAAGGGTCATGCAGCTATTTGGTGGGACGAGCTATAGACATCCAGAACAAGGAAAGGAAAGTCCAAGATCAAGCAATGGGACAAAATGGTAAGTAAGATGAAAGCCAAATTTATGCCTAAAGATTATCAGTTAAATCTTTTTAAACAGTTGCAGAATTTAAGGCAAAAAGGAATGTCTGTTAAAGAATACACAGAAGAGTTTTATAGATTGAGTATTATAGTAGGACATGCAGAGGATGACATGGAGAAGGTAGCCAAATATATCAATACCTTATGATATGACATAGAAGATGAGATCAACTTGTTAAGTCTGAAGACTATTGAGGATACCTATCAAGCAAGTCTGAAGGTAGAGGAGAAGATGTTGAGAAAATAGAATCAAAGGAATAGAGAAAGAAGCTCAATAAGAGGTAGAGGAACTACCAGACCCACGGGACAGCAACATCAGCATGAAGCAAGCAGTTCAAGTAGCAGAACACCACAGAGAGGGTATTTTAATAGAGGAATGTTTGCACCCAGAGGAAGAGGCCGAGGAAGAGATATTCAGCGTTACACTTGTGGAGAATGGGGACATGTGTCGTGGGACTGTCCTCATAATAAACCATGAAATCAGAGGAATGCAAATGTGGCTGAGGCAAAGCCAGAAACACCTTGACTTATGGAAAAGGAAGAACCCCCTGGAGTAGGAGAATCTCTGTTGTTGAGAAGCACATTGCTTAAGATAGAGAAAGAGATTGAAGAACCAGCATAGAGGAAGAATATATTCAGAACTACCTGTAAATCCAAAGGTAAGTGTTGCAAAGTACTAATTGACAATGGAAGCACTGATAACCTTGTTTCTATAGAGATGGTGGACAAGCTTGGCTTAGCAAAGACAGTGGACCCTACTCCTTACAAAGTGTCGTGATTGCAGAAAGGACATCAAATTATTGTGACAGAACAATGCAAGGTTGAAATACAGATTGGTATGTATAAGGATGTAATATTATGTGATGTAATGCCAATGGATGTATGCCATGTATTGTTGGGAAGACCGTGGCAGTCTGATCGAAAAGTTATTGATGATAGGAGGAGGAACACTTATACTCTAGAGAAGGATGGAAATAAACATACATTTCTGCCACTGAAGGATGATTCTCACAAAGGAGCACTTAGAAATAATGTTATGCTGATTAGCAGAAAGGAGATATTGCAAGAGATTGGAAAAGGTGAAGAAATGCATTTTTCTATCATAGGGAGACCGAAGGTAATTTTAACTTCCACAAACTTTGATGATTTACCTGAAGAAATAAAAACTCTATTAAATGATTTCACTGATATTATTGTGGACGAGTTTCTGAATGCATTGCCATTGATCAAAAGTATTAGTCATCATATTGATCTAATACCAGGAGCAAGTTTGCAAAATAAAGCAGTGTACAGATTAACTCCTCAAAAGAATGCAGAAGTTGGAAGACAAGTGCAAGAACTGATTGATAAGGGACTAATCAGAGAGAGTCTTAGTCCATGTGTTGTACCAACAATACTCAGTCCAAAGAAAGGAGGTTAATGGCATATGTGCATAGATTCCAGAGCCATAAACAAGATCACAATCAGGTATAGATTTCCTTTGTCACGCATGGATGATTTAATGGATTGTTTGAGTGGGTCAAAGTATTTTACTAAAATAGGTCTGAAGAGTGGATATCATCAAATAAGATTTCGATAAGGAGATGAGTGGAAGACTACATTTAAAACAAACAGTGGGTTGTATGAGTGGTTAGTGATGCCTTTTGGACTCACTAATGCACCTAGCACGTTCATGAGATTGATGAATGAAGTCCTGAAGGAATATGCAGGCAAGTTTGTGATTGTTTATCTTGATGATATTCTAGTTTTTAGTAAAAGTAAGGAAGAACATCTAGAGCATCTTAAATTGGTTTTAAGAACTCTGTAGAAAGAAAAACTACTGATAAATATGAAGAAAAGTAGTTTCATGAAGGAAGAATTAATTTACTTGGGATTTGTAGTTTCTAAAGGGGGATTGAAAATGGATCCAAAGAAAGTCCAAGCAATTTGGAATTGGCGTATTCCCATAAATATATTTGAGGTAAGAAGCTTCCATGGTCTTGCAAGTTTTTACAGAAAGTTTATCAGAGATTTTAGTCAGATTTGTGCACCAATTCTTGAAACAATTAAGGAGACCAATCAACCATTCAAGTGGATAGAAGCAGAAAACAGGAATTTTAAATTGCTAAAGAGGAAAATCACATAATAACCGATTTTAGCTTTGCTTGATTTTGAAAAAGTATTTCAAGTTGAAACAGATGCTAGTAGAGTTGTAGTTGGCGCAGTTTTGAGTCAGGAACAAAGACCGATAGCGTACTTTAGTGAGAAATTGAATGAAGCGAAGAAGAAGTATTCTTCTTACGGTCATATTTTTACACTATTGTACAAGCCTTGAAAAAATGGAGACATTATTTGTTGCCAAAGGAATTCATATTGTATTTGGAAAATCATAGATTACAGTTCATAAATAACCAACTGAAATTGAACCAGAAACATGACAAGTGGGTTGAAATTTTGTAGAGCTTTACTTTTGTGATAAAGCACATGTGGTAAGTTGAATAATGTCACTCATGCGTTGGGCAGGGTAAGTTTTATTGTGCAAGAATTCAAAGTTGGTGTTATAGGATTTGAAGAAATGATTAAAATTTACAAAGATGATGGAAATTTCAAAGCTATGTATACATCAGTTCAAAGTCCAATAGTTCATAACATAAGTCAATGGTTAGATTATCTCATCCAAGGAGGCTTATTGTTTAAAAGCAACAAGTTGTGTATTCCCAAATGTTCTATGAGGGAAAACATAATAAAGGAGAAACATAATGGAGGATTATTTGGTCACTTTGGACAAGATAAAACCTTTGCTCAGGTGAATGCTTTTTATTATTGGCCAAAAATGCAAACTGATGTTAAGAGATTTGTTGAGAAGTGTAGGATATGTTAGCATGCTAATGGGAGAAGTTAGAACACAAGATTGTATCAGCCATTTCCAATACTAGACCGACTATGGGATGCAGTTATCATGGATTTTGTTCTACGATTACCTAAAACTCAAAGAGGGAATGATTCCATTTATGTTGTGGTAGATAGATTTTCCAAGATGGCACACTTCACTTTTTGTAAGAATACTAGTTATGCAACACATATAGCTAATCTATTTTTTTTCATAAGTTGTAAGATTACATGGATTTCCTATAAATATTGTGTCTGATAGGGATATTGTTAGAAAATTATATATTACAGAGCAATGGAACACATAAAATATTACAGAAATATAAACACAGAAAATGCATAAAACAAAAGAGACATGGAGATACGTGGTTCACCTAGTTTGGGCTACATCCACAGAGAAACAACTAGTTCTTTTTATATTATCCAGCAAACTAAAGAGATACAACCTACATCAGATCCGCTATAATTCTCTCTTCTCTCTCAATATCCTCTCTCTTCCTCACTCAGAATACAGATATACATAGACGTAATACAATTCCTTCATATATTGCGAGGGGTTGCCTTCTAGGGAAAAAAACCCTAAATGAACGGCCCAGATTGACTACAAAATTACAACATTTTACAAGGCAATTTTACATCTATTCTTAGCTTCGAGGGCACTACTCCCAATCACCCTGCCGGGGGGGGCTTCCAAAGGTCACAACCGCCCCCCCTAGACCCCCCCTGAAGTGAATATTTTACGGGGGGCGTTGTGGCAATACCTTTGAATACAAAAGATAATCAAGCTCCACACCCAACAATCTCCCACTTGGAGACTATTTATAGCAACTCCACGCTGATTCATTTCCTAGACAATGACTCCTCTTTAGACCTGGTTGTTTCTCATCTTCTTCATCATACTTGAAGACCAATTGAAACTGAGCAAATTCTCGATTTCTCCCTGGTTATAACTTTTGTTAACATATATGCAGAATTCTAGCTAGTGTGTGTCCTTTCCAGCTTCAACTGTCCATCTTCCAATTCTGACTATATGAAATGGTACTTGAGATGTATATGTTTAGTCTTGGAATGAAATGCAGAGTTCTTTGCAGGATGTATGGCACTTTGGTTGTCACTATATAACTTGCTCAACTCCTGCTTCTTACCCAATTCATCCAGAAACCTTTGTAACCAAATGATTTCTTTACTAGCCTCTGTAGCAGCAACATACTCTACTTCTGTTGTTGAGAGTGCAACAACACTTTACATTTTTGAGACCCAACTAACAGTTGTTCCACCTACAGTAAACACATAGCATGTTGTGATTCTCCTATTATCTCTATCACCTGCCATATCTACATCAACATATCCCTATAAAACAATGTTTGAACCACCAAAGCATAATGCTTGATTTGTGGTACCTCTCAAATACCTACGAATCCATTTCACTGCCCTCCAATGTTCTTTTCCTGGATTGTGCATGTACCTTCTTACAACTCCCACTGCATGTGCAATATGAGGCCTTGTGCAAACCATTGCATACATTAAGTTTCCAACTGCTGATGCATATGGAACTTTAGACAACCATTTCTTCCTGAGTCTTGGGACGCTCCTCCTTAATTAATTTGAAATGGCTAGCCAAAGGTATACTAACTAGTTTTATATTATGCATATTAAACCTTTTTAACACCTTTTCTATGTACTCACTTTGAGACAATTTTAATTTGTGATTCTTCATGTCTCTAGTTATTCTCATACCAAGGATTTGTTTTGTAGCACCAAAATCCTTCATTGCAAATGAATTTGCCAATTTTCTCTTGAGCACATTTATTTCCTGCATGTTAGAACCTGCAAAAAGCATGTCATCTACATACAATAACAATATAATATAGCTGCCATCATTTTTCCTTTAGAAATAAACACAATGATCAGAGTGACATCTAGTATAACCTTGTTTAGACATAAACCTATCAAATTTTAGATACCACTGCCTTGGAGCCTGTTTTAAGCCATACAAGCTCTTCTTCAACTTGCACACTAGTTTCTCCTTTCCCTTTTACCTCATATCCTTGTGGCTGCTACATATATATATCTTCCTCCAAATCCCCATGGAGAAAGGTTGTCTTTACATCTAACTGCTCAATATGCAAATCTTCAGCTACTACTAGACTTAAAATAGTTCTAATTGAAGTCATTTTAACAACAGGAGAAAATATCTCATCAAATTTTATACCCTTTTCCTGTGCAAACCATTTCACCACAAGTCTAGCTTTATATCTTTTTCTACCTCCATCTTCTTCCTTCAAGTTGTAAACCCATTTATTCTACAATGTTGTTTTACCTGCAAGCAACCTGACTAAGTCCCAAGTCTGGTTATGTGCTAAGGGGTCCATCTCTTCTTTCATGGCTTGCTCCCACTTCTTCCTAGTTTCTACCTGCACTACTTCTTCATAAAATTCTGGTTCACCAGAATCAGTCAACAATACATAATATAATGAAGGAGAGTATCGTTCAGGTGGTATACTTATCCTGGTAGATATTCTAACACCACTTTCACGTGTTTGAAGTGCTTGTTGCTGTTGTGTTTGTTGTTCTGGCTGTTGATCATTATGATTTTCAGGCACCATCACTTTTCCTGTGATCTCATCAAGCAGTATGTATTCTCTGTTTTCTTTTTCCTATTTCTTTTCCTGCAGTTGATCCTTATACAAAACCTTTTCATTGAATATGACATCTCTGCTCCTAATGATTTTATGTTTTTCATAATCATAAAAGAGAACCAAAATCATTAACACCACATCCAATAAAGGTACATTTCTTTGATTTTGCCTCAAGCTTTGTTCTATTTTCTTTAATAATGTGTACAAATGTTTCACAACCAAAATTATTTATTAAATAGTAGTTTACCTTTTTACCTGTCCATGCCTCCTCTAGAATACCACCATCCAAGTAACTTGAATGCCCTTTGCTTATTAGATAAATGGTAGTATCTACAACATCTTCCCAAAATTGTAAAGGCAATCCTACATGCAAACTCATGCACCATGCATGCTCCATGATTTTCCTGTTCATCCTTTCTGACACACCATTTTCTTATGGTGTTCCTAGAACAGTCTTCTCTCTACGAATTCCAATCTCTGAATAGTACCTATCAAACTATTTGCTGCAATATTCACCTCCATTATCTGATCTGAGACACTTCAACATTTTTCTAGTCTCATTTTCAACCAAAGATTTCCAATTCTTGAAAGTATCAAATGCATCAGATTTATTTTGAATACAAAAAATCCAGCGTTTTCTGGTTCCATCATCAATAAAATAACATAATAACGAGAGCCACCAAGAGATGATACCTGAGTAGGTCCCCATACATCTGTATGCACAAGCTCTAATTTTTCGATTTTCTTTTCTATCCCAACTCTGAGGAATCTGACTCTCTTTTGTTTTCCATAAACACAATTCTCACAGAATTTTAAATCAACATGCTTCAGACCTGGCAACAAATTTCTTGAGTGAAGAATCTGCATCGCCCTTCTCACTCATGTGCCCGAGCCTATGATGCCACAATGACATATCTTCTTCTGTATGGGTTAAAGCATTAACAGAATTATAAATACCATTTCATAAATACAATGTACCAACATTTTCTCCTTTTGCTATTACCAGGGATCCTTTAGTGACCTTCCAGGTTTTATCTATGAAAGTAGTTACGCAACCTTCACCTCCGAATTGCCCTGTTGAAATCAGATTTTTATTCAGATCTGGAACATGCCTTACCTCCTTCAATAGCCAATAATTTCCATTTTGTTGTTTTATGAAAATTTTACCCATTCAAAAATTTTACAGGGTTTATCATCACCCAATTGAACATGTCCAAAATCGCCTTGAACATAATCATGAAAACGTTTCCTATGAGGTGTGGCATGGAATGAGGCCCCTGAATCTACCACCCAAGCATCAATAATGTTTTCTAAAGAAAGAATCAAAGCATCTTGCAACACATCACCTATTACATTCGCTTCATGATTATTTTCTTGTTGCGTGTCTCCTTCTTTTCCCTTCTGAGACTTGCAGTCTTTCTTCAGGTGTCTTTTCTTCCTGCATTTCCAGCACACTATCCCCGATCTAGACTTGGATCTGCCTCTTATTGACTTACTGCGATATTCAGGGCTCTTTCCTCTTTCCATTTTTCTTCCCCTAGTCTCTGCAGTCAAAGCATTACCTGATATTTCACCAAAGCTTTTCCGTCGCATTTCCTCGCTAAGGATTGCACCGACAACATCATCAAAATTTAAAGTACTAGATCCATATACATAGTTACTAATGGCCATAACTAAACCATTCCAAATTTCTGGCAATGAGCACAGAAAGAACAGAGCCCTAACTTCATCATCAAAAGTTACCCCTACAGAACTTAACTGACTGGTAACTGTATTAAATTCATTTAAATAATCAGCAACATATCCACCTTCTGACATCTTGATATTAAATAAATGCTTCATAAGAAATACCTTATTTGAGGTTGAGGGTTTTTCATATAGTTTGGCCAATGTCGACATTAAACCCTCTGTTGTTGTTTCCTTTGAAATATTAAATGCTATCGATGCCGCTAGGCATAGCCGTATTGTTCCAAGTGCCTTTCTGTCAAGAATATCCCATTTTGTGTCTATCATACTCATTTGCTTCTTTGCCTTTCTGCTCAATGGTTGGTATAGATCTCTCTAATACAGATAATCTTCCATCTGCATCTTCCACAGCTCGTAGTTTTGGTCATTGAATTTTTCTACCCTAAACCTACCATCTTCTGCCATTGCTCCCACTCAAACTAGAAACCCTTCTCTCCTGTGAGTTTATCAGCTAAATAGAACTTTGGCTCTGATACCAATTGTTAGCAAAATGTATATTATAGAGCAATGGAACACATAAAATATTGTAGAAATATAAACACATAAAACACATAAAACAAGAGAGACATAGATATACGTGGTTCACCCAGTTTGGGCTATGTCCACGAAGAAACAGCCAGTCCTTCCTTTTAAATTATCCAGCAAAATGAAGAGATACAACCTACAGTAGATTTGTTGTAATTCCCTCTTTTCTCTCAATCTCCCCTCTCTTCCTCACTCAGAATACAGATCTACATAGATGCAATACAATTCCCTCATATATAGTGAGGGGTTTCCTTCTAGGGCAAAAAACCCTAAATTAAACATAACTTCTACTGTCACATCTCTGCCTAATGAAAGGCCCATATTGACTACGAAATTACAACATTTTATAAGGAAATTTTACATCTATTCTTAGCTTCGGGGGCACTGCCCCCGATCCCCCTTGGACCCCCCCTGCAGCGAATATTTTACAAGTGGCGTTACTGCCCCATTACGAACTGGGGTCCAATCTAGTGATACCTTTGAATACAGAAGATAATGACGCTCCACACCCAATATCTGGGGTCAGATCAATGGAATGCTTGACCTGAAAGTATAGGTGTACCCTTATGGGTGAGGTGAAGATGTCCCTATACTCTTCCATGATGTTGTCCATTTGTTGTTGTCATGCGAAGGAGCCCTATCTAGAAGCTATGGATATGGCCACAATATTCTTCTTGCCCTGAGGGAGAATCATAAGGAAGAAAAATTTTGTGGAGTGGGAAATGATCTTACTGCATTGCTTCGCAAAGATCAAAGAGATGGCAGTAGGCGGTGCTACCTCCAGTGTCCTATATATCTTATTTCCCAAAGAAATAATGACAATATGGGGCCCAGATTCATACACATCATGACACTCCCACAAGTATGGTTGGCCTAATAATACATCACAAACTTCAATAGGAGCAATGTCACGCAGTACCTCATTAGTGAAGGGATTGATGTTGTAGGGAAGGCGAAACTGTTGCCTGATGCAGAGATCTCACCCTTGGTGAAGCCACTCAATGGTGTACAGTTGTGGGGGTGGTGTGGTCAATAGGCTAGACCACTTCACAACCTATGCTAAAATGAAGTTCTTTAGGCTTCTGCTATTGAAAATGAACTGCAACCAAGAACCCTTCACTGACATCTGTGAGTGGAATATATGCTTCCCCTACTCTGGATCATTGGGCTCAATCTTATGGATCTTGGTGGTGGCAATGGTGGTACTAGGATCCACATCAATAATTTATTTCCCTTTGTCATTCCTCTTGTCATTTTTTGACTCAAAGTCAAAACATGAATCTGATTCGGAAGCCTTTGGCTTAGCCATGAGTGACTGCTTGGCTCGAAACTCACTCATGTTGTGAGTGGGTCTCTTATGGAACTCACACCATTTCCATGTGTCCTTCTTTGTCTTCTTGGTGTTATTATTTTCATGTGGTTTCAACAGGTTATCTTGGGTCACCCCGCCTTAACTTGTCCTTTGTTTTGCACTTTGTGGGCGCCTTTCCCTTACTTTAGATTTATAGATCCAAAGTCTCACTTCTTCTTTTTAATTTTTTGCTCGATCTTGACAATGTATTGATAGACTGCACCAAGCAAGATGTCCAAGAACTCCATCTTGTCATGTATGTACTTGTGTAGACAGTCGTGATAGTTAATTACCAAATGCCACTCAAGATCATTGATACCCAACTTCGTGCAAAGGGTATGAGAAACATTTATGAACTCCAGCACATCTTGGTCCCTTCCCTTTCATAGCATGGTCCCACTTTACGTATTAATATTCATAGCTCCTGACAGGGTAATATTGTTCATAGATGGCATCTTCGAAATAATTCCAAGTGGGTGCGGCTGAAAACAGGGAGGATTCCCTCTCACCCTTTTGTTCACAGTAGGTTTCATATTAGTGCTTGACATGGGGGGTGTCTTTGAGGAGTCAAAAAGTAATCTTTTCCTGATTGGAAAAGTCATGAACTGAAAAATATCCTTCCAACAAATTTAACCATCTATTGATGGCATCTTCATCTATCCAACCTTCAAATATGGGAATGTTAAAGTTAAATTGTACCTTAAAAGGAGTGGCACCTCCAGAGTGGCTGCTAGATGAAGATGTGTCGCCTATGGGTAGCCATTGAAGAATCTAGGTAAATTTATCCATCATCATGTTCATCTTTCACTAAATGGATTCCTCAACCAATAGTTTGAAAGGATGTCTAGCTGCCTCATCTTTCTTTTCTTCCATCATGGGAAGTCGTCGAGGTTTGCGAGGATGGTCTTACTAAGGTACAACTAGTTCAAGCCCTAACTCCTTATGCCTTGACCTTGTTGGGGACATGAAAATAAAAGGTTATGCTGATGATGGTTACAGGGTCATTCGTCAACCCAAAAGGTATTACTAGCCATTCGAAAAGGACCTCCTTGGATTTGAAGGAAGTTTTCCACACATCAGAGGGTTCAATTTGTACCTAGTGATAACCAGGCTTCAAGTCAAAATTGCTAAAATATTTGGCCCCTTTGAGCTAGTCCAAAAGTTCATCAATCCATGGGATTAGATACCATTCCAGACAATGATCTTATTCAATGCCCGATAGTCAATACAGAGTCTCCAGGTGTCATCTTTCTTCTGTACCAACACGATCGGGCTCCCATAAGGTGATGACCTTGGCATGATGTTCCCTTTCTGCAACAAATCTCAAATATGCCTCTTAATTTCATCATTCTTAGAACAGAGCATTAGTATATTATTTTGTTGGGTAGTGACACACCCAGGGTCAGATTGATGGAGTGCTTGACCTAACAATGTAGGGGTGCCCTTGTGAGTGACGTGAATATGTCCTTGTACTCTTCCACGACCTTGTCCATCTATGGCTTTCATGTGGAGGAGCCTAGTATGGAGGATGTGGATGTGGCCACAGTATTCTTCTTTCCTTGAGGGTGGATCTTAAGGAAGACAAACAGATGGCAGTAGGAGTTGCTATGTTCGGTATCCTATGTAATTTATTTCACAAAGAAATAATGACAGTGAAAGGAAAAGAATCATACACAGCATGACACTTCCACAAGTATGGTTGCCCTAATAATACATCACAAACTTCAAGAGGAGCAACATCATACAATACCTCATTTGTGAAGGGCTTGATTTCGTAGGGAAGGCAACACTGTTGGCTGATGCGGAGATCTCACCCTTGGTGAAGCCACCCAATGGTGTCCAAATGTGGGTGTGGTGTGTTTAGTAGGCCTAAATGCTTCACGAACACTACTAAAATGAGGTTCTTTTGGCTTCCAATGTTGAAAATTAACTATTGCAAAGAACCCTTCACCCACATTCGTGAGTGGAAGAGTCTCTCCCCCTCCTTTGGATATTCGGGCTCAATCTTCTAGATCTTGGTGGTGGTAAGGTGGCACTAGGCTCCGCATCAATAATATGCTTCCCTTTGTCATTCTCCTTATCAATTTCTAACTCAGAGTCATAACATGCATCTGATTTGGAAACCTTCATCTTCGCAACAAGTGACTACTTGGATCGAAAATCACGTGTTTTGAGTGGGGCTCTTATGGAACTCATATCATTTCCCTGTGCCTGTCCTTCTTTTTCTTTATGGTGTTATTCTTTGCTTGCATCTTTATTGGGTTAGCTGGAGTCGCCCCACCTTGGATTTTTTCGTTGTTCTGCAGTTTGGGGGCACCTTTCCCTTGCTTCAAATTCGCAGATCCAAAGTATCACTTATTCTATTTAAACTTCTAATCGACCTTGAAAACGTATCGATAGGCAGTGCCAAGCGAGGAGATGTCTAGGAACTCCATATTTTCCTGGATGTACTTGTGTATATATTTTTGGTACTTGAGTACCAAATGTTGTTCAAAATCCTTGATACTCATCTTCGTACGAACGGTATGAAACATATTTGTGAACTCCGACACATCTTGGTCCCTTCCCTATCGTAGTGTGGTCCACTTTGTGGATTTATCTTCATAGCTCCCAACAAGGTAATATTGTTCCTTGATGGTGTCTAAGAAATAATTCCAAGTAGGTGCAGCTAAAAACAGTGAACATTCCCTCTCACCCTTTTGTTCATAATAGGTTTCACGCCAGTCCTTGACATGGGGTGTGGATTTGAGGAGCGAAAAAGTAATATTTTCCTGATTGGAAAAGTCATGAACTGAAACATATCCTTCCAACATATTTAACCATCTATTTACGATGTTTGCATCTATCTGTCCTTAAAATATGGGAATTTCAAAGTTAACTTTTACCTTAAAAGGAATGGAACCTCTAGAGTGGTTGTTGGATCTAGATGCATCACATGTGGGTAGTTACCGAAGGATATGGGAAAATTTATCCATCATTGCATTCCTCTTTCACTCGAGGGCTTCCTAGATAAATATTTTGAAAGGATCTCCTACTCCCTCATCTTTCTTTTCTTTTTCCATGGGAGGTCGTCAAGGATTGTGAGGCTGGTCTTGCAAATGTTCAACCATTTCAAGCCCTAACTACTTATACCCTGACCTCATTGTAGTCATACAAAGAAAAATAGAGAAAGGACAGACTTCTCTGATACAACTCATCTAGAATTATGCAGCAACGTAAGAAAATATTGATATAAATATAAACATAGAGATGCAACAGAAATAAAACTTCATTTCATTAACATCAAAGAAGCGAAATATGCTTACATAGAGAATGGAAATACACTAGCTTAAGCGATGGTATCTTATCTCTGAGAAGATATGTGGCAGATATATGCCTCTAAACTGTGTTAGAATGAGGCTCAAGGACCTTTATAATATTGAACAACAAAGGAACAAACTAAAAAACCAAAACCCTAACCCCGAGAGATGAAACACCAAGATTTTCTCGACCCCGTTGGGGTTAGGTCGGAAGCCAAATTCCCAAGGTCGTAACTTGGTCATATTATCTATGTTTGGTGTGTACGATACCTAGTTGGAAAGATCTCTTTGAGTACTACAAGATTTTTTGCATGCCCATTCCTACAACCATGGGCCAACAATGGGTCTACTGTAGACCTAAAAAAAATGTCGTTTAGGGGGTCAAAATAGCTCCGAAAGAGAATGTTGATATAATCAAGGAAAAAAATGAAACTGGCTAGAGGTCTAGGTGGAATAGGCAAGTGGCCACCAATATCCATGTGGATCAGTCCTCCCCCCCAAGGAAGAAATGGTCCCTATTGCATGCAAATCCTCCATGAGGTGAGAAAATTTATGTTGAACCTGGTCCTTGGTGAACCATTTTCCCTAGTGAGGGCCTTGGCCTGCTTTGACAACTTGATATAGATGGGTCCTCTGTTGGAAATTTTTCTTGATCTGTGTGTCCATGATCCTGTCAGTTTCCTACTAGATATAACTTGAGTTTAGCTTTGTTGGTGTCAGCTGCTCAACAAAGTTGGATGTGTCCAACAATGGAGGAAAGTATGGTCGCAGTCGGTCCACATTAAATACTAGGTGAAGACCAAGGAACAGTGGAATGTTGAGCTCGAAGGCATTGTCCCATACAACCTTGGTGATGGCTTATGACCTATATCAAAGAAGGCGAAGCTTGCGGTGGAGCCCATCAAGGCACTCTTTCTGCAAGTGTAACCAAACTTTGTTGCCCACCTGGAACTTGTGTGGCACTCTGTGGCAGTGTTTTTGTGGAAATGGTGTACAAAAAGGCACCTCCTTAACAGCAAATTGTTCCCTGTAAAGGATCATAGGCAGAATTGGTGATGTTATTGGACAAACTTAAATAAACAAAATAGTGGAAAGAGAAAAAACAATGCATACATAAACATAAACTAAAAAAGAGGTAAATACACAAAAAATGCTCAATGGAGCTAACAAGTCAAAAAACTAATGGAAAAAACTCCCTTTATTGACTACTCGTAGTAGACGTTGAATACATAATATGAATATTAGACACTTGAAGAGAATTGTTTGAGCTATGGTGCTCAAAAATCTTCAACAAGGGGGTTTCTTTTCTTCAATCTCTTTGTAAGTTTCTCCTCTCTCTCAAATAAGTATGAAGATTCCCCAATGGTGGATTCCTCTTTTCTCACTAGGATGATGGATTTATTAGAAGAAATATGGCCAACATGCTAGTGCTCTTCCCTTCTTTGGCTTCAAAAGTATAATGGTGGTTTTCTCTGATAGTAATTTAGCCAGCATAACAATGTCTCATATTTTGGCTCTCCCATGGCTTGTTTATATAGAGTTTTTTGAATCCATCTTCCCCCTCTTGGCTCGTGCATGATAATGACACGAGTAGGAAAATATGATTCCATTAAGGGTTTCATATATTTAGGGAAACTCAAATTCGAATGTACTAGACTGAGCTCATGTCAGAGAATCGGCCTCAGGTGTGTGGAGTGGTCCCGAATCACTGAGACATCCATTTCTACAACCATGCGACTTTTGAAGGATATTCTGCATGTGCGCATTTATCGAAGAAATAGTCAGACAACATTAATTTGTTTATATTTATAAACTTTGCACCTTATGAGAAATTTAATTTTTTAAACTTCATGATGTATTTATCTAGAATATCCTCACTTGTGTGTTATGTTGGACACCTTTTAGTGTCTTCTGGATTTGGTCAACATGTGTATGATTTTCTAGTATTAACACACTCAATGTTGATCATCACGTTGCGTGTACTTAGCATTGGCTCTTACCAATATGATATGGACCTGCTGGCAGATGTGTTGAATGAGCTCAATGAAGCTGTTAGTCCAGTTAACTTCGGACTGGACATGAGCCGAATCTTCATGAGTAACTACAAATGGTATGGCCACATGAATGGTACATAATGGCTAGAATGTCAACCCTACCTAAAATGGGTTGTGGCCAGTTGAGCTATGGAGAGCTTTGTTGTAGTCGTAATGGACATAGGGAGGATTTCATCCCATATGCGAGGATTCTTCGAGTTGTACATGCATAAAATGTGCATGATCATCTAGTTGACGACCTATGTTTAGAGATCAGTTTGGGGGTGGAAGGTCATGAACTTAGTGAGCTTGGTATCCAGCATCGACCAAAGGCTTGACAAAAGTGTACTCAGGAACCTCTTATACCAATATGAGATAATGGATCGTGGGATCCGAAAACATACCCACACTCATTCAAAGAAGAGCTTATCATTGAATTTTTTTGTGATGCTCTTCTTGAAAACCAAAAAAATGGCCATCTTAGATAATTTGTCGACGACCACGAACACACAGTCGTTTCCATGATTAGTAGAAGGAAGGGCCCACATGTAATCCATGGAGATGGATTCCCAAGGCCAACTAGGAGTATATATAAGAGTATATAAGCCTTGATTCTTGATTGTTGGTTTGGAAATGGCGCAGGTATTGCATGATTTCATGTATTTCCCAACATCTTGTCAAATATTTAGCTAATAAAAATACTTTTGCAACACTGCCACTATTTTCTCTACTTTGAAATGTCCAGCAACCTGACTTTAGTCTACCTCAAAAATCATCTTGGAATCTCGCTTATAGGAATAGAGAGGTGTTCCAAGTGAGATAATAGTGCACCCTTGAGGTGAAAATCTAGAACTTTCTTGCCTTCCAAGAGAATTTTGTATGTGTTTCCAAAGTCTGGATCACTCTTGTAAAGATGTAGCCACCCCAAAGTCTTGTGTCCACAAGATTCAAGCACAGTGGTCAGTGCCATAATCGGTGGTTGGTTGAGAAAATTTATAAGATTATTGGTGCTTCCATTTTTTTATTCGATGTTCAAATCACACTATTACAAATATGTATACCATTTCTGATGGTGATCATTCTACAACTTCCCTTGTGTCTATATGAACTACAAGGGTCGGTGATTTGTGTGGATGGTTGTTTCCTTCCCCAGAATGTAATGCTTCCACTGTCGATAAGTTTGAATAATAGAATACATATGTTTTTCATAATTGGGATACTTTTAGACTGCATCTCAAAAGTGTCTCATAGTGATATGCCACTGGATGCCCCTGTTGGGTAAGAATTACACCAATAACATAGTATGAGGTGTCTATCTCAATTTCAAATGGTTGTTGCAAGTCTGGTAATGTGAGCACTAGTGCAAAGCACATGCAATTCTTCAACTTGATAAATTCCTTATTTTGGGATTCATACCAAAATAAATAAAAAAATTCGCTCCTCCACTGGTGACTTAACTCAAAGGCTAAGTGATAGAAATTGGCAAAACGCAGAAATTTGTGGAGCACTTTAGAGTGGTTGGGGCTAGCTAATCTCAAATCACATCTCTCTTGGCTAGGTCCACATGCACACCTCGCTCATTAATGATGTACCCCACCTATTGAAACTGGATCATACAAAAGGTGCATTTCTCCAAATTGGTACACAATTTGTGTTGTCACAGGGTTTGGAGGACCTGTCAGATATAGTGTATGTGTTCTTCCCAACTCCGATTGAACATCATGATGTCATCCAGGTATACTATGATGAACGAGTTGGTAAAGGGCCAAAATATGTCAACCATCAGTCGCATGAAGCTTAAGGGGGCATTCATCAACCCAAAAGGCATGGCCAGCCATTCGAAAAGGCCCTCCTTGGCTTAAACACATAGGAGGGTTCAATTAGTACCTGGTGATATATAGAATTCAAGTTAATCTTGTTGAAATATTTGGACCCCTTGATCTACTCCAGAAGGCCATCAATCCGTGGGGTTAGATACCTATTTTGGACAATGACCTTATTCAACGCCCGATAGTTAATATAGAATCTCCAGGTTACATCTTTCTTCTGTACCAACATGATTGGACTCCCACAAGGTGATGAACTTGGCCTAATATGCCCTTTCTATAACAAATCTTGAATCTACCTCTTAATTGCATCATTCTCTAGAACAA
Organism: Pinus taeda; assembly: GCA_000404065.3. Classification (NCBI taxonomy): domain Eukaryota; kingdom Viridiplantae; phylum Streptophyta; class Pinopsida; order Pinales; family Pinaceae; genus Pinus; species Pinus taeda. The sequence continues at coordinate 89,933 of APFE031479249.1, forward strand.
AGTGTTGGTAGATCGTTCTGTTGGGTAACGACGTGCCCAGGGTCAGATCAATGGAGTGCTTGACCTGACAGTGTATGAGTACCCTTGTTGGTGAGGTGAATATGTCCTTGTACTCTTCCATGACCTTTTCCATCTGGTGTTTCCATGAGGACGATCCTTGTCTAGAGGTTGTGGATGTGGCCACAATCTTCTTCTTGCCCTGAGGGCGAATCATAAGGAAGACAAATTTCCCAGTCTGGGAAATGATCTTACTACATTGCTTAGCAGAGATCAAAGAGATGGTGGTAGGCGATTCTACCTCTGATATCCTACATAGATTATTTCCCAAATAAATAATGACAATGTGAGGCCTAGACTCATACACAACATGACGCTTCCATAAGTATGGTTAGGATAATAATACATCAAAAACTTCAAGAGGAGAAACATCACACGATACCTCATGTATGAAGGGCTTGATGTTGTAGCGAAGGTGACATTATTGGATGATGTAGAGACCTGTCCCTCTGATGGTGTACAGATTCAAGTGTGGTGTGGTCTGTAGGCCCAACTGCATCAAGACCTCTTATGAAATGAGTTTCTTTTGGCTTTCATTGTGGACAATGAACTGCAATGGACAACCCTTCACCCACATCTGTGACTAGAAGAGACGCTCCCCCTCCTCCAGATCTTCGGGCTCAATATTTTGGATCTTGGTGGTGTGAACGATGGCACTAGGCTCCACATCAATAATCTGCTTCCCTTTTTCATTCCCCTTGTTAGTTTCTGACTCAAAGTCAGAATGTGCATCTGATTTAGAATCCTTCTACTCATCCAATAGTGATTTTTCGACTCAACACTCACTCGTGTTGTGAGTGGGGCTCTTATGGAAATCACACCATTTCCCTGTGTCCTTATTTTTCTTTGTGGTGTTGTTCTTTGCTTGCAGCTTCGACGGATTATCCTAGGTCACCCTACCTTGGCTTTGTCCTTTGTTTTACGGTTTGGGGGTGCATTTGATCCAGGTGGATGTTGGTGGCCACCCACCTATCCCACTTGGACCCCCACAACTGTCTCTTTCAGTTTTTTAGTTTCCTTAATTGTAGCACAATTTACTATTTTTAGCATTTTTTGGGTCCTGAACTTCCGGATCCGTTTTGAGGCCCTAAACGACGTTTTTTTGGAAATCTGGGAGCAACATGGGTCTATGAACCCATGTTGCTCTTCCCAAAGTTGTATTCCTAGGATAGATCTTTCTAGCGAGCTATGGTGCACGTCAAACGGAGATTGTGTGCCAAAGCTACGACCCCAAGAAGTTGATGTACCAATTTACCCAAACGGGGGCCACAGTTTGGTGTTTTTAATCTCCTAGGGTTAGGTTTTCGGATGTTTAGGGTTTTCCATTGTTTCTCAACAATAAATAGACCTTCAAGCCTCATTGTAACACAGTTCATAGGCATGTAGCCACCACATCTCTTCTCAAAGATAAGCTACCATTTCCCTAGCTGGTTTATTTCCATTTTTGTTTGTAAGCTTATTTCATTGTTTTACATTAATGAAATGAAGTATTATTTCCAATGCATCTATGTATTTATGGTTATATCTATAATCTGTTGCATTCTTATTTAAATCCGGATCAGCATTTCCCTTTCTTTGGATTCGCATATCCAAAGTCTCGCTTCTTCGGTTTAAATTTCTACTCAAGCTTGAGAATGTATTGATAAGCGACACCAAGTGAGGAGATGTCCAAGAACTCCATCTTGTCTCGGATGTACTTGTGTATACAGTCGTGGTACTTGAGTACCAAATTCTACTCAAAATCCTTGATACCCAACTTCATGTGAAGGGTATGAAAAATATTTGTGAACTCTAACACACCTTGGTCCCTTCCCTATTGTAGTGTGGTCCACTTTATGTATTTATCTTCCTAGCTCCCGATAGGGTAATATTTTTCCTTTATGGTGTCTCAGAAATAATTCCAAGTGGGTGCAGCTAAAAACAGTGAGGATTCCCTCTCATTTTTTTGTTCACAATAGGTTTCCCACCTGTCCTTGACATGGGGGGCTACTTTGATGAGTGCAAAAGTAATATTTTACTGATTGGAAAAGTCATGAACCAAAAAATATCCTTCCAACATATTTAACCATCTATCTACAACACGCGTATCTATATGGCCTTCAAATATGGGAATTTCAAAGTCAACTTGGACCTTAAAAGGATTAGTGCCTCTAAAGTAGTTGTTGGATGAAAATGTGTTGAATGTGGTTAGTCATTGAAGGATCTAGGAAAATTTATCCATCATTGCGTTACTCTGTCCCTCGAGGGCTTCCTCAAGCAATATTTTAAAAGGATCTTACGCTCCCTCATATTTATTTTCTTCTGCCATGGGAGGTCGTCGGGGTTTGCAAGACTAGCCTTGCAAAGGTTCAACCAGTTTGATCCCTAACTTCTTATACCCTGACCTGGTTAGGGACATGCAAAGAAAAATAGAGAAGGAGCAGACCTATCTAATACCACTGATCTGGACTTATGCATGAACTCAACAAAATATTGATATAATCATAGGCATAGAGATGTAATAGAAATAAAACTTCATTTCATTAACATCAAAGAACTAAAATTTGCTTACATACAGAATGGAAATAAACTAGCTCGAGCGATGGTAGCTTATCTCTGAGAAGAGATGTCGCAACTACATGCCTAAACTGTGTTACAATGAGGCTCAAGAGAATTTTTATTATTGAAAAACAAAGGAAAACCCTAACCCCAGGAGATGAAACGTGAAGTGTTTGTGGACCCCGTTGGGGTTAGTTGGGCAGCCAAGTTCCCGGTATTGTAACTTGGTCATATGATCTCTGTTTGGTGCATACAATACCTCATGGAAATATATCTTCGAGTAATATAGCATTTTCCACAGGCTTGTGGCCATAGGAATGGGCTTGCTGCGAACCTAAAAAAACACCATTTAGGGGGTCAAAACAACTTCAGAAGTTCGGGACCCAACAAATTGTTAAAATAGTAAATGTTGTTACAATCAAGGACACATATGAAACTGATTGGAGGTCTAGGTGGAATAGGTGGGTGGCCATCGATATCCACTTGGAACAAACATTGATGTCAAAGTGGATAAATCTTTACCTCTCAAGGTGAAGTAGCCTAAATATATCATCCCAACTAACCAATTCAATAATGAGTTTGAAGAAAAACAACATGAGGAATTAGAAGAGGAAGAGAAAGAAGAGGCAAGATGTTCTCATCCAGAAAACCCTTTAAGGTATGTGCAAAAGAATCACCTTGATAATAAAATTCTTGGTGATAAGGAAGTATATGTTTGAAATAGATGAAAGCTTATAGGTACTCTTATTCAAGCACATATTTCCATGTTGTCCATGGTTGAGCCCAAATATTTTTCTCAGGAAAACCAAGATAACCATTGGATAAAGGCTATGAATGATGAATTAGATTAGATTGAGAAAAACTATAATTGGGAATTAGTTCCAAGTCCATGAAATAAAAAAATCATTGGCACAAAATGGGTCTTCAGGAATAATTTAAATGAGGATGGACAAGATATTAGAAACAAGGCCAGATTAGTGTGCAAATGATATGCACATGTTGAAGGACTGGACATCCAGAAACATTTCCTTCTATTGTAATATTATAGGAAATAAGAATGTTTTTAGCATTTTCTTATCACAATATATTTAATTTTTATCAGATGGACATGAAATCAACCTTCTAAATGGATAAATTGAACAGGAAGTATATATAGAACATATTAAATGGTTCCAGTTGTCAAACAATCTAGATGATGTATGCAAACTTAAAAAGGCTTTGTATGGACTAAACTTAGGCACCAAGGGCTGGTATTCTAGACTAGACAAATACCTATAGTTGCAAGGCTTCAACGAGGGAGGATAGATAGGAATTTGTATATTAAATATGAAGATGAAAATATTTTAGTCATTTTTTTTATGTTGATGCCACAATCTTTGGAAGTGATCCATATATTCTTAGCCAAAAAGTTGTAGTTGAAATGCAAGTTGAGTTTGGAATATCAATGCTAGGACAACTATATTTTCCTTGGTTTTCAAATTGCACAATTATCAAGAGGAATGTTTATCTCCCAAATAAGATACAACAAGGAGATGTTGAAGAGATTTGGAATGGAGGAGTATTCACCTATTAGAACTCCTTTGGTCACTAGAGTTAAACTAAGAAAATATGATGAATCACCAAAGGCCAATCAAGCCATGTTTATATCAATGATTGGAAACCTATTTTACCTAACATCCTCATGGACGAACATAATACAAGTTGTTGGTTTAGTGGAAAAGTATAAATCAAACCCTAAAGAAAGCCATTTATTTTCTACAAAATAATTTTTAGATATTTAAAATCCAAACTAGACTTTGGTTTATGATATCCCAAGGGTCATAATTTTTCCTTAATTACATACATAATGTTGATTGGTAGATAGTGTAGATGATAGGAAGAGCGCAATTGGTGGTCCCTTCTTTCTAGGAAATTGCTTGGTGGCTTGCTTGAGTAAAAAGTAGAATTCAATCTCATTGTCCATAGTTGAGATAGAGTACATAACAATTGCTACATGTTGCACTCAAATATTATCGATGAAGTAGACCTTGCAAGATATGAAGGTAATGTATGATGTACCAATTCCCATTTTTTGTGATAATACGAGTGCCATAAGTATGTCAAAGAACCCTATTCTTCGCTCAAAAGCCAAGCATATACATACAAAGTACAATTATCTTAAAGAACAAGTGGTTGATTAGACTATGAAGTTGGAATATATAACAATAAAGGAACAAATTGTTGCTATCTTCACCAAGCCTCTTGCAAGAAATATTTTTCAATATTTAAGGCAAAAGTTGGAAGTGATGTCTCCCTCGTGTCTTTCATATATTCCTTCAAAAGGAAAGAAGGAAGTTGTCCAATTAAGTCATAATAACTTCATGCCAAGAGGTCAGAGAGAAGAAAATATAATTATCTTAGGGGAGCTACAAGATCAGTAGGAGTCGCACGCGTTCAAGGGGGGGTAATTTGCACCAAAAAGATGATGAAATGGAAATTTTGCACACCTTATATGTTTTTTCTCATTTCAATTGGTATAAATGGCTAAAATAAATAGTCTCAATAGACATTAACATCAACAACCTATCATATTTAAGCAAGGGGATACTTTGGCTCTTGGAAACATCATGGGTGTGTATTGGTATAGTGGTACAATAATTGAAGCACCGCTAACTCAATTCTTATCATGGACCCTTTCCATTAATGTCAAAGGGGGATAGTTTGGGAAACGACCACATTAGCCACTAGTGCAGTGTGTGGATTTCAAGCTTTGAGAGTTTGGAATAGTGAACATCATAGATAAAGCAGTTTGTGCTGAGTTAGATTGAAATACTCTTGCTCAGAGGAAAAATATGATTTCCATCAATTCCAAATGGGGAGATTGTCGAGATATTGGAATTGATGTCAAGGCAAGCTCAGGAGGGGTCAAGGTTATAAAGGGCCAAGAGCATAATGAGAAGGCCATGAAGGTTCGACATGTGTAAAACAAAATTTATTTCACCTCGTCATTAGTTGATTGGAAATGTTCATTATGACATGAGATAAACCATCTATCAGGCCTCAACCACATGAGGTCGTAGAAACAAAGCTCAGGAGGGATATTTCCCAAGATTGAAACAACTCAGAAGGCCAAGGGTCATGACGGTAAATCCTGAGCTCATCACCTCTAGTCACGAAGGACTACTAGGCTAGCGCCCATGGGCTAAGCTCCTACTGGGCCACCAAGCCATTAGCCCTATTACACTAGGCATTCAACCAACCTGAATATCTCGACAACCCAATATCCTGACACACATGACAGAACAAGTGCCATAATTGACGTGGAGCATAGATGGCATATTGATGACATGGAAACATATTAGGCTCACATTAGAAAGTGGATTCCATATTTTTGATGGTCCAAATGGACAATTGACGAGTGACATGTTGCAGGAACACGTAAGTAGAGGACACACGGTGAGTCCTTAACAGTTGTAGAAAATGACATGTTAGACACAGTGGTAGGTGATGTGTAAAGCAAGTCCCATGTCAAGACTTCAGTCTCAACCTAAGGTTGTTGTGGGCTTATCAAAGGCTCAATGCCTTTCAACACCTGCTGACCAATATGCATTGGAGCGTCTGATATGACGAGGCGAGGTGGGGTCATACCGGCCTAAGACTTGTTGGGATGAAAGGCAAAGGGGGTCATTAGTATAGGGAATTTGATCTTGGAACACAAGCAATGTGTATTATGGAAAGACAAACCTATAATATCCAAAAAACCTAATGTAATAGCCCCCAATCACGAAATGCTTGGCAGTAAGTGCCTCAGGGTTTATTTGTCTCAAGACTCCAGTATCAGATTCTGACACATAATTATTGAAACACATCTAATATATGATAACTGATTATAAGACTTTGATTATGGTGATTGGTCACAGGAAACCTTGAAGTCAATATCTAAGTTCTATGGGTTGATATTATAAAATGTTCAAGGTTTCAAGCACTCAATTCTCACAATTTCAAGCAGTCAACATCTATGAGTGGAAGAGATGATCCCCTTCCTCTAGGTCTTCATGCTCAATATTCTAGATCTTGGTGGTGGAAATGGTGTCATTGAGCTTTGTATCAATAATTTGCTTCCCTTTTTCATTCCCCTTATAAGGGTCTGACTCAGGGTGAGAACATTCATCTGACTCTGCAGCCTTCAGCTCGACCACTAGTGACAACTTGGAAAGACACTCACTTGTGTTGTGAGTGACACTCTTGAGGAACTCACACCACTTCCCTACATCCTTCTTTGTCTTCGTGGTGCTATTCTTTTCTTGCAGCTCCGATGGGTTTTCTTGGGTCTCTTGGCTTTGTCTTTTATTTTGCAGTTTAGAGGCACCTTTTCCTTGCTTCGGATTAGCAAATCCAAAGTCTCCCTTATTCTATTTAAATTTATGCTCGATCTTGATAGTGTATCAAAATGCGGCGTCGAGTGAGGACATTTCCAAGAAATCCATCTCATCCTAAATGTATTTGTGTAGAAATATATGGTACTTGAGTACTAGATAATGCTCAAGAATCCTTTATACCCAACTTCATGTGAAGGGTATGAAAAATATTTTTGAACTTTGGTACGTCTTGCTCCCTTCCCTGTTGCATTTTCATCTACTTTATGTACTTATCTTCATAGCTTCCAAAAGGGTAATATTATTCCTTGATGGCATCTCAAAAGGAATTCCAAGTGGGTGCGACTAAAAACAGTGAGGGTTAAATATTGTCCTTCTCCTCACAATAGGTTTCCCACTAGTGGTCAACGTTAGGGGTGACTTTAATGAGCACAAAATTAATATTTTCCCTATCGAAAAAATCATCAACCAAAAAATATCCTTCCTGTAGATTTAACCATTTATCTATGAAATCTGCACCTATTTCACCTTCAAATATGGGGATGTCAAAGTTAACCTGTACTTTGAAGGGGGCAGACCCTTCGGAATGATTGTTGGATGAAGATGTGTCATCTGTTGGCATGCGTTAAAGAATCTGGCAAAAATTGTCCATCATCTCGTTCCTTTGTTTCTTGAGGGCTTTCTTTCCCCATGGAAGTCATTGGTGTCAACGAGGATGATCTTGCAAGGGTTCAACCAACTCAAGTCTCAAATCCTTATACTAGATCTTGTTGTGGACATGTACAGAAAAACAGAGAAATAACAGACCACTCTGATACTACTAATCCAAATTCATACAAGAACGAAATGAAATACAGACATAAACAGAAACATAAAGCTACAACGAAAACATAACTTTAATTCATTAATAACAAAGTACTGAAAAATGTTACATGCAGAATGGAAATAAACTAGTTTGAGTGATGGTAGCTTATCTCTGAGAAGAGATGTGGTGGCTACATGTATTCTAAATTATGTTGCAATTAGGTTTAAAAGGCCTATTTGTTATTGAGAAACAATGGAAAACCCTAAACATCCAAAAGCCTAACCCTAGAAGATGAATCACCAAAAGTGTGTGGGCCATGTTGGGGTGAATTGGTACATCAACTTGTCGAGGTCGTAACTTTAGTATATGATCTTTGTTTCATGCATATGATACCTCGTTAGAAATATCTATCTGAGGACTACAAATTTCAACTACAAACCACTATTATATGCCATTAGTTTTCCTGTTTTCCAAAAAACAACGTTTAGGGCCTTAAAACGGCTCTGGAAGTTCAGGGCCCGAAAAACTGTCAAAAAAAGTAAATTGTCTTGAAATTAAGGAAACTGAAAGAAAAAAATGGTAGGGGTCCAAGTGGAATAGGCAAGTGGCCACCAATATCCACCTAGATCATTGGAATTGAAGGTAGAATAAAAATAAAAGTCTTCCAATTCAAGAAGTCAACATTCAGGTGTGGAGGAATTAGTGGCTCCTTCCATTTTTTTCAAGAGACCCAAATGATTTGAGCAAACATTATGGGATGATCAAGAGTAGGTAGAGGATCCTAGGAGCACATTTAGGGAGAATAAGCCTTCAAAGAACTTTCTGAACTACCTAGAACAGACGAGGAGAGTCCTTGAATAGGCAATATACAATAAGGTTTCGATAAAATCCATGGTGAAGGATGATGTATTGGGCATTATGTTGGGATTGAAGGGACAATCAATTTCAGGTGGCTCTTCAAAAAGCTTCTTCCTTGCTAAGATTAAATTTTGACATTAGTAGCTTGGACATGTACTTTTGCATTGGCCAAAGTGTCTAAGTGTGTGGAAGTATCTAATTAACCCTTAGCCTTAGCAATTATTTTAATTTTTAAAGTAATTGGCTTTTATAAGATAGTGTGAGTTAATCTAAAGAAATGAAAAGGTTAATTGCATTAATGAATTAAATGAACCTCAATCGTTGATCTCAAGTGGTGTTGAGATCTAATCTCAACCATCAATCACTTTGGAGATTAGAGTTGCGTATTTAACTCAAATCTGTAAAAAGAAGGTTAATCTAAGGGAAGAAGACACACAAGACAATGAGGAAAAGATATTGAAAGAAAGGCATCTCAGTGACTGAATGGAGAAGGACTTCCATTCAAATGTGCAAGGTTTGAGAAAGGTGCAAGGAGTAACGAGGGAGATCCAAACCAACAAACAAGATCTGTAGGGGGCTTGATTAGTTGGATCAGTTCCAGGTTCCTTTTGTATCTATTTCCCTTGGTGGGCCATTATCCTAGGAAGATAGCCCTTGTAAGTTCTAAATTTAATAAAAGAAGGATTGGTTTGAAGGGAAAAAATATTTGTGTGCGTGCAATTGTGAGATTGGTATTTAATTTTGCTTCCACTATTATAGTTAATAAAATCCTATATGTGATATTTTTCAATAAATTTTTATAATAAGTATTTTTATAGCAAGAAACCTGTTAGGTAATGTTACAGGAATAATACATCCTAGGGTATGGGTTGAGCACCCCAACAAAGCAGAGGGAATACACCAACAAGAAGCAAACAAACAAGTAGATTTGTTACTTAAACTACTGAAGTAGGAAGAAGAAGTATTACTTGAAGGTCCTATGTTTGAGGTCGTTCCCATAGGGTCCAAACCCTTTGCTTCCTCCAATGCTTCAAAACCTGCAACTCATTCAAGAAAAGCACATATACCAGCAGTAGTTGAAATCATGTTCATGATATAAATGTTAGATCATATAAGCATATAAGTATAAAACATGAAATCATACATTAGTTAGATTAAAACATGAATTAAAGCATTAAGATCATAACATTGGAACAAGACATGGCTTCTTTATTGATGACCGAAAAAGAATGTGGAAGAAGACAACCGGATTCGTCCATGGCTCCAAGCGAAACCTTCTCTAGATATGTCCAGCCCAAGCCTCAACAATCCTCTTTAAAGTGCATACACATGGATTCCATACAAAGGAGATGGACATCACAATGAGGAAACAGGGTTTTCCTATAGCTAGGAGTGCGAGAGGCACAAGGATAAATCAGACTTGATCAGTGACAAGTTGGATATAATGTCAATATCCTATATTTCTCTCTCGTTAGGCCTTCCCCATGAGGTGTATTTATATGACCTAAAAACAGTTTTTTCAGTTTGGATATAGTTAGGCTACAGGTTCTTGTAGGTAGGCTTCTGGTGTAACCCATAAACCCCGCCCAAAAAATGTGGATTTTTTTTTCATATTTTAAATCATATATGCGAGTTGGGTATAGATGAACCCATGTGTGCAAGCGTTTTTTGCAGGGCAGAGTCGCGTATGAAATTTAAAATAATATTTTTTAATATTTGGACCAAGTCTGAAGGGAAAGGGTTTCCCAAGGCCATGACTCAGAGCATCAAGTATACAAAGGTGGTAAGTGATGCTATAACAGGTAATAAATTGAAGGTTGTTAGGTTTAAAACATTAGTAACACTTTGTAAGCATGAAGATTCCATTCAATGCAATTGGATGTTTTCCTTTTCTGTGACCTCAAAATTTCACAAAGTTCACAAGAATGAGCAATATTGTACTTCTCAAATTACCATAATCATGATCAAGTTGGTGCAACAAAAGAAATAAATTGACTATCTAGAATTAAAATGCAACAACATGAGAGAATTGGTGCATAATCTCAAGAAGGGGTCTCAGTGAACAACCTCAAACTACAAGATGTCCACAAATTTTGTTCACACAAAACTCTAGGAAGATGACATTGTCCACAAAATAATTAAGGAACTAGACATAGGAAATTGGTTGAATCTTGCCAACTTGGGCCTAGAAGAGGCCAATACTCACCATGTCTTCCATGTTAAAGAATGACAATAATTAATGTTAACAATGTAATTCTATGAGTAAATTTAGTTTCACTATTCAGGTAGTTTTCTAACTATAGGGAGTTATGTAACGAAGTCTTTGTATTAAAATGGTGATTGTCTAAGAGGTTTGATGTACATTAGAGATTCATTCTTTGCATTGGTAATAAGAATTCCAATCCTTTTACCCGTGGAGGTTTCCTTGACACACTGTCAGGGTCTTACCACATAAATTCTTTTTGTTTCTTGTTCTGTGATTTAGTTTCTATATTTTGTGCATATCTTTCTTATTTGAATGTTAACAGGCTCAAATACCAACAAGTGGTATCAAAGATGAGGACTAGAAGAATATTGTGTTTTAATAAGGATTGAGTGAGGTAGGTTTCATAAGAAATCCAAGGCGAACAGTCGAAGAAGAATTCGGGGCCAGGAAGAAATCGAAGAAGAGTCTGAGGCCCACGAGGTCATCTTGTTTTTTAAGATACAGAAGCCATAGAGCAGTGTTGTTATTTCTTTGTATGAGGCTAAATGTAAAGAAGGGACTATGCCAAAGAAGCTGCAACAGAGGAATTTCACTGACCAACTGAAACGATGAGCCACCCTGCCCGCCTCTGACAAATCTACAATAGAGGAGAGATGAGTCGTTTTCTTTGTTGAGTCTCCAACCTTTGCGTATTGACAACCAACCTATCTGGAACAAAGCAAAGTAACCCTTTTTGGAGGCCTCATTCCTAGAGAAACAACAAACTTCTAGTAAGTCATCAAGGAAAGTATAGACTTCTAGAAATTGCGGAGTTGTATTGTTTATTGTGCTTTGTTGAACCGTCGAGTGACCTGCAGAAGCGATCGCATTCCCCAACGGAAATTTTGAGGGATTTTGCTATTTTCTACACACCATTATTATTTTTTTCCACGTGAAGGTTGAGAGAGGGCCAACTATCATAGGACCTTCTAGGAGCCACAAAGATTATTTTCACAGCAAATAAAAAAACCAAGCCATTGGGTACTATATTTTTTGGTAAAAAAAATCATATATTGAAAATTATTTGGTGCAAATTTGGAGAATTGGTTGTTGGATTCCTTTTTTAATAATAAGGCTTCTGTAGATTGGATTCATTTATAAAGGAAAAAGTTTTGGTTTACTTTTTTTTGTTTGGAGTTCTGAAGAAAAAAAAAGGGGAAGTAAGGTTTTTTTTTTGAATAATTTTTTTATAACAAGAAGCAGATTTTAAAACCCTAGCTGAAATCAGAAAGGAAACTTTAGCAGAATTTTTTTGAAGGAACACAGCCATTAATAAAGAATTTTTTTTTAAATAGTTTATGTAGGAATAAATGGAAAAAATGACAAATGTTAAGTTTGAGGTGGATAAGTTACATTGTGGAAACTGAAGGTAGAGGATTTGTTGGTGCAACAAGGGTTGCACAAAGCATTAGATAGGTTTAGAAAGAAACCTGTTGGCATGACATATTTGGATTGGGAGGACTTGGATGCCCGAAATCTCAAAACCATCAAGTTGTTCCTTGCGGATTAAGGTCTCTTCAACATTACTAAAGAAACCTCAGTAGTAGGTCTGTGAGTAAAGTTGGAAAGACTATATTTGACCAAATATTTAACCAACAGAATCTATTTTAAGAGGAAATTGTATAGCCTCTTGATGAAGGAGGGTACTATCAAAAATAGCAACAAGAAATGATAAATATATAAATGCTAATTTTAGTATTGCTATAAATAGCATTTTGGGATACCTTCCTATTTTAGTCAGTCCCTAAACTAAAATAGTGAAGTAAAATTCGAATTTGATCTTAGAATCTATTTGTAAAATAATTAATTAATTCACCATGAGTTAATTAGTTGTAGAAAATCAAACATGAAGTCTATGTGGGGACATGAAACAGTTTCTCCATTAATTGAGGAATTTATCCATCAGTTAAAGAGATAAGGATGAGTTGTAATAAGTTGGCTCAATTAATTGAGTCAAGTCCAGTTAGATTAATTCAAACAGTTTCTTGAATTAATTCTGAGTTCAGTTAGTTAATGCATGCATGCATGTAACTGTTGCACTTCAGATAACTGAATATTCTCTCATAAATAACTCATGCATGTCAATTCAGACAGAGACCTAGTTGAGATCAGATGGAGGGGCAGTGTAATATCAGTTGCTAGAATATTCCATTTTGAATATCCCTTGCATGCAGAAGGAATTCTTTCCTTGAGGATTGTGCAGTTACTTCTTCAGGTTTTGTGAGTGTGATGAAGCCAATTTACACATGTGGCATCATTGGACCCCAAGAAAAATTGTGCAAGGAAATAGGAGGCTTGGAGGGCTTGAGGAGGACATATACAGTGTCTATTCAGTCTGTGAGTTGTATTTTTTGATTGCAGAGAGAGAAGGATAGCTTGAGAGATGATTCTTTTTGTAACTTGAACAAGATTTCCACTTGTATGATAATACAGAGATTGGGGTTTTAGGCTGAGGCTTTCCCCAGGTTATTTCTTCTGTGTTCTATGTGATTGATTTCTCATTCTCAATTATATGTGTTCTCATTGATCTTGCTCAAATTGATTAAGCTTCCGCAAATTTTATTGTAGAAGTAGATCTTGTATTGTGTTTTAGTCTATTGCATAATCTGTTCATCTACAGTGGGAATTTCTACATGATATCAGAGAAAAGGTGATCAAAAGAAAAGAACAGTATATGAGAAAAGAGAAGTTCGAAGGTTGTGGTTCCTGAATAAAGAAATTGAGTTCTTATCACATCTCAATTTCACCAATGGCGTTTAGTGGTTTAAGACTCGAGTATGCTCTTGATGGCAGCTCGAATTATATAGCCTGGAAGGATTGCATGGAAGCATTATTAGAGGATAACGGTCTAAAGGACTTCATTGATCAAGAAGTCCCCAAGCCGACTAATGCTACTCAACTGGAAAAATGGAAGAAATATGTGGCTAGAGCAAGGAGAATCCTCCTGGAGGGAGTTCGAGACCACATTGTCTCGAGCCTCCATGGGAAGGAGACACTACTTTTGATGTGGAAAACATTGAAAGATCTATATCAGAATAGCAGTAATCAAAGGAAGCTGGCGTTGAAAGACAAGCTTCGAAATATCAAGTGTGAAAAGGGCGACACAATCTCTACATACCTAAACAAGCTCACCACCTACAGGGATGAGCATGGAAGTGTAGGGATCACGATCGCTAATGATGACATGGTGAGTCTTACACTCCTCGGTCTTCCTAAGAGCTAGCATAGCTACCAAGACTCAGTTAATGGAAGAGAAAAATTACCAAATTGGGAACAATTTTGGTCAGATCTGATGCAGGAGGAAATAAGAAGAAGCACCAGAGATGGATCCTCATCGAAGCAAGATGATGAGGAAAATCTAGCCTTAGTGAGTAAGGCGAGGAAAGGGAAAGGGAAGGCATCCCATCCCAAATCCAATTCTTCCCATGGTGGGAAGAAGATTGACAAATCAAAAGTGTGATGCTTTCATTGTCATGAAGTGGGCCATTATGCTACGAATTGTCCACAGAAGAAATCCAAGAAGGGTTCCTCGAAGGGATCTGATGGTGTGACACTGGCCTCACAATTTGAGTTGGATCTCTCGCTTATCACATGCATGGTTTCATCCATGGTGGGATGTGTGTGGTACCTCGATAGTGAAGCTTCATTCCACATGTCATGTGACAAGAATATTTTCAATACCTTGGAGGAGAAGGATCTCCAGATGTGGATCGAGATGGGCGATGATAGATAGTACCGTGTTTCAAGTGAAGGTACAGTTGTGTTTCAGAGGGAGCATGGAGCTCCCCTTACCTTGACTGATGTAAAGTATGTACCAGGTCTGAAGAATAATCTTGTGTTTGTCACTATGCTAGAAGATAAAGGATATGATGTAGTCTTTAGAAAAGGAAAAGTATTCTTGAGGCATATTGGTACTGGATAGACAAAGTGAATAGGGATTCGAGTTAAGAATCTCTACAAGATGGAGGTAGACGACTATGCTGCATTGAGTTCCAAAGCTGAGATGGTGCAAAGCCAAGATGTTGGTGAGCTATGGCATAGAAGACTGGGCCACTTGCACCATGGAGCCCTGAAGATCATGCAGTAGATTTCTACTAGATTACCCAAGGGAAAACTTGAGTATATGAATACATGTAAAGGTTGTACCTTAGGTAAGTATGTGAAATCTTCCTTTCCAAATCGAGACAATGGAGTTGGAGAAATCCTGGAGTGAGTTCACTCAGATGTTTGTGGACCTTTCTCTATAACCTCCACCACTAAACAAAGGTATTATGTTATTTTTATTGATGATTTTTCTCGTAGATGCTGGATCTACTTTATGAAAAAGAAGGATCAAACCTTCTTGAGGTTTTGTGAGTTTAAATCCTTGGTAGAGAAAGAATTTGGAAAGAAAATAAAATCCTTATGAAGCGACAATGGTGGAGAGTATGTCTCTCAACATTTTAAAGACTTTTGCGCTGCAGAAGGAATTAAATGGGAATTGACGACACCCCATAACCCACAACAGAATGGGGTGGCCAAAAGGAAGAATAGATTGATTGTGGGAGCAACTCGAATGATGTTGCATGACCAAAGCCTACCACTGCATTTGTGGACTATGGCATGCAATACAGCAGTATACTTGCAGAACAGAAGCCTACACTGTATACCGGGGATGAAAACACCTATGGAGGCCTTTTCTAGGAAGCGACCGGATGTAAGTCACTTCCGAATCTTTGGATCATCATTTTACTATCATGTGACTAAAGATGATAGGAAGAAGCTAGACCCAACAGCTGAGTTGGTAATATTTGTGGGGTATATGGATACACCCCACAACCATCGGGTGTGCCTGCCTTCCACTCAGAGGATAGTGGTACGCAGGGATCTGAAGTTCGATGAGAAGAAATCCATGCGATTATCACTTGAGAGGGAGCTCAAGTTGCATGTAGAGGAGGAACTTTAGTTCCTAAGGAGGAGGAGCCTCAGATTGATGTGGAGCTATTGCATGCACAGGATCCAGGAGTGGAGACATCCACTCATGCTTATGCTTCCAGAGATGGGCAGAAACGCTCAAGGGAAGCTGACAGGTTGATGTTGGATGCGCGGGAGAATGTGGGACAGCCATCTTCCCAGCGCAGACAGAGGAGGCCATTTGGATGCAGAAGATTCTAGTGGGATTGTTGGTCAGAGGATGGAACCTACAATGATCTACTATGATAACCAGAGTTGTATCAAACTCTCTAAGAATCCAGTTTTTCATGACAGGTCCAAGCACATTGATATCTAGTATCACCATCTTCGAGACTGTGTGGTCAAGAGGATCATGTTGTTGCTGAAAATTTTGATCAAGGAACAGGATGCAGATATTTGATGAAGACATTATCAAAATGCAAGTTCGAGTTCCACAAAGACAGGATTGGGGTTACTTATAATCCCTTTCTTGTTGAGAGGGAGTGTTGAAAATAGCAACAAGAAATGCTAAATATGGAACTGATAAATTTAGTACTGTTATAAATAACATTTCTAGATACCTTCCTATTTTAGTCAGTCCCTAAACTAAAATAGTGAAGTAAAATTCGAATTTGATCTTAGCATCTATTTGTAAAATAATTAATTAATTCACCATGAGTTAATTAGTTGTATAAAATCAAACATGAAGTCTATGTGGGGACATACAACAGTTTCTCCTTTAATTGAGGAATTTATCCATCAGTTAAAGAGATAAGGATGAGTTGCAATATTGAGTTGTAATTAGTTTGCTCAGTTAACTATGTCAAGTCCAATTAGATTAATTCAAACAATTTTTTGAATTAATTGTGAGTTCAGTTAGTTAATGCATGCATGCATGTAACTACTGCACTTTAGATAACTGAATATTCTCTCATAAATAACTCATGCATGTCAGTTTAGACAGAGACCCAGTTGAGATCAAATGGACGGGCAATGTACTATCAGTTGCTAGAATATTCCATTGTGAATATCCCTTGCATGCAGAAGGAATTCTTTCCTTGAGGATTGTGCAGTTACTTCTTTAGGTTTTGTGAGTGTGATGAGGCCAATTCACACATGTGGCATCATTGGACCCCAAGAAAAACTGTGCAAGGAATTAGGAGGCTTGGAGGGCTTGAGGAGGACATATACATTGTCTATTCAGTCTGTGAGTTGTATTGTTTAATTACAGAGAGAGCAGGATAGCTTGAGCGCTGATTCTTTTTGTAACTTGAACAAGATTTCCACTTGTATGATAATACAGAGATTGGGGTTTTAGGCTGAGGATTTCCCTGGTTTATTTCTTTTGTGTTATGCGTGATTGATTTTTCATTCTCAATTATATGTGTTCTCATTGATCATGCTCAAATTGATTAAGCTTCCGCAAATTTTATTTTAGAAGTAGATCTTGTATTGTGTTTTAGTCTATTACATAATCTGTTGATCTACACTGGGAATTTCTACAAGTACTAAAACAGCAGAATGCTTAAATGTATTTAATACACTTATTTTCTAGTTGTCATATATGTTAAGTTTGAAGAAGAAGATAAATTTATTACCTTGTTATGTTCCTTGCTCAAGTCTTGGGATCACTTTGTGGATTCTGTGAGTATGAGCATAACCAAATCTTTGGAATTTGATTTTGTGAGTATGAGCGTAACCAAATCTTTGGAATTTGATTTTGTTGTGGGAACTCTGTTATCTAAAGAAGTATGGAGAAAGTCTAGCATTGAAACTTTTGCGCCAGATGCCATGGTAGCCAGAGGTCGGTCCAAGGAAAGAGGGGAGAAAGCAGGGAATTCTTCCAGATCAAAATCAAAAGGCAAGAAGTGTAAATTCAAATGTTGGTATTGCAACAAAATGGGGCATCTCAAGAAAGACCGTTGGAAAAGAAAGGAGTCTATTGAAAACCAAAAGAAGGAAGCAAATCAATTTGAGTCAGGTATGATTGATGAATTTTTATCTGTATAATTAGGTATGGTAGATGATGTTTTACCTGTTTGCAATGTTTCTCAGCATTATGAAAATTGGTTGTTAGATTTTTGTGCTTCTCATCACATGAGTCCGCACAAAAATTGGTTCACTTAATATCAAGATGTGAATGGTAGTTTTGTGTTTATGGGATGGGAAATGTCAGAATTAAAATGTATTATGATACAGTTAGAACATTGACCGATGTTAGACACATACCTGAGTTGAGAAATAATTTGATTTTTTTGGGAGTATTGGACCTGAAAGGTTACAAGTTTATAGGTCGAGGTGGAGTGTTGAAAGTTTCAAAGGGCGCTCTGATTTTTATGAAGGTAGAGAATATTGGAAACCTTTACAAACTCAAAGGAAGTACTCAAGTCACTGGGAAACAATTGTATCTGAGAAGGCAGAAGAAGATACTCGCCTATGGGATTAGCAGTTGGGCCTCCTGAGTGAAAAGGGCCTTCAAGTACTGATGAACACAAATTACTTCCTAATTTGAAATCATTAAGTTTTGAATTTTGTAAACATTGTGTATAAGGAAAACAATGTAAACAGAAATTTAAAACTGAAAGTCATAATAGTAAAGTAATTTTGGACTGTATTCATTCTATTCTTTGGGGACCATCTCCTACATGTTGAAAATGCAGCGAGAAAATCCTAATTTATTTTTTCCTTAATTAAATTAGGAGAAATTCGAATTTCAATAAAATAAAATAATTGGAGGAATTTAACTGAAGTGATATGCCACTTATCACTTAGTTAAATCATTTAATTCGATTTGGAGACACTTGAGTTCAATTCTACATGATTGATTGCTATTTTGTAGCAATGTATTTCAGTTAGTTTGAGTTATTGTCAATGTAACTAGTTCTCACTATTAGTAGAACTAGTGGAGGTTCAGTCAAGGGTGTGTCACTTTTTTCACGCTAAGTGATCATCCAATTAAATTGATCGTTCAACCTAAATTAACTCATCCACACAGAGAATTCGAGCTACCCAACTGAGATTGGAGTTTAAGGGCAGTGTACTATCAATTGTAGACAATTCCAAATTGTGCAGGTCGTGCATGCAGTTAGAGAAAGTCCTAGTGGAATTGCACAATTCAAATTGGTGAATTTCCTAATTAATAGGAGTCTAATTCCCAAGAAATAGTGCAAGGAAATAGGATCTTGGCAGGAAATAAAATTGGCTAAGTATTGGCCAAGATTAGTCTGTGAGGCAATGAGATAGACTATACTAGTGCAGAGGTTGCTTTGCCTCAAGAAAACATTGTAATACTTATCTATTTTCTGATTAGTGCAATACAAATAGGAAGGGGTTTTAAGCAGTTTCTTTCCCCTAGATAAATCTATGAGCATATATCATTGAATTTTGTCTGATGTTTATGTTGTGATTTCTCGATCGATTAAATTGTTTTTTGTTGATGAGTAGAGTAGATTCAAGTCTTTTGTTTTAGTTGATTACATTAGCAATTTTGAATATACAAGGAATTTCTACATGGTATCAGAGCCAGAATCACAACAGGAGAGAAGAATTTGAAGTTGTCTTTGTAGGTGAATCAAATTTGCAAGATCATTCTTCAAAGCTAGCAGGATGTATTTCTATGGACTGAGACTCGAGTATGCCCTTAAGGGTAGCTCGAACTACATTTCTTGGAAGGACGGGATGGACGCTGTGTTGGAAGATAATGGGTTGAAGGATTTCATAAATATTATGAAACCTCCAACATCTGATGCCCAAGATCTATCAGAATGGAAGAAGTGTGTACCAAATGCGAGGAGGATCATATTGGAGGGAGTTCATGATCATATTGTCCCGAATATCCATGAGAAAGAGACTCCATATGAAATGTGGCAACTCTTGATAGACTTGTTTCAGAACAACATTGGCCACATGAAGCTGGAACTAAAGGACAAGATTCAGAAGATCAAGATGGAAAAGGGAGATATAATACCACAGTACCTAAGTAGTTTCACCCAATGTCGGGATGAAATTGGGAGTGTTGGTATTACGGTTATAGAAGATGATCTAGAAATCCTAACACTTCTAGGCCTTCCCAAGAACTAGCACAGCTACCAATATTCGGTAAATAGGAGGGCGAAGCTACCAAATTGGGAGTGATTGTGATCTAACTTGGTGCAAGAAGAAATAAGGCGGAACACTATAGATGGTACCTCGTCCAAGCATGATGATGAGGATAACTATCCCTTGGATGGAAAATCAAAGAAAGGCAATGGGAAGAAATCCCAATCCAAAGCAGAATTTGGTCAAGCGGGCAAGAAGAAAGACTTGTCGAAAATCAAGTGCTTTCACTGTCACGAATTTGGGCACTATGCAACGAAGTGTCCACACAAGAAAACAAGCAAGAAGACCACAGGAGGAGTAGCAAGTGAAGCCTTGGATTCAAATTTCAAACTTGATTTTACCCTCATTGCATGCATGTCAAGCACAATGATGGGTAGTTTGTGGTACCTCAAAAGTAGTGCCTCATTCTACATGATGGGAAACAAAGAATTTTTGAATGACTTGAGGAGAAGGATCTCCAAATGCACTTCGAGATGGGAGATGACGGAAGGTATAGCATGAGTGAAATTGGTACAATTACTTTTTAGAGTGATTATGGCTCACCTCTCAAGCTCAAGGATGTGATGTATGTACCGAGTCTGAAGAAGAATCTAGCTTCTATCGCGGTGTTGGAGGACCATGGCTACAAGGGACAACTGAAGCAGATCAAGGTTTGATTGAAGAGCCTCTGTAAAAAATTATATGTCGAAGAATGTGCAGCATTGAGCACAAAACTATAGAAGGTGCAGAGCCGATATGTCGTTGAATTATGGCATAGAAGATTTGGCCATTTGTATCATGGAACTTTGAAGATCATGCAGCAAATTTCTACATTCCTTCCCAATGGAGCACTAGAGCAATAGAATACATGCAAAGTGTGTACATTGGGGAAGTACACAAAATTCGCCATCAATTATCGAGATAGTAGGGCGAAAGGATCCACTTGGATGTATGTGTACCCTTCTCAACAACCTCCACTTCCAAGCACGAGTATTATGTTATATTTGTAGATGATTTCTCACGGAAGTGATGGATATACTTCATGCAAATGAAAGACCAAACATTCTCCAAATTTGTTGAGTTTAAATCACTTGTTGAGAAAGAGAGTAGCAAGAAAGTGAAGGCTCTCAAGAGTGATAACAACAGAGAATATGTGTCGAATGAGTTCAAGAACTTCTATGCAAAATAAGGTATTCAATGGGAATTGATAGTGTTGTCTATCAAAAAATTCCTTTAGAAGATGTAGAAGCCTCCTAGAGACAACCCCCGGGTTGAAGGAAAGGGTCAATACCTAGGGCATCCGAGTGGAGTGCTTTGAAGATTTTCATAGGGATTTTTGTTGCACTCCATATGTCACATTATTTAAAAGAAGATAATTCAGAGATTGGTTCAATGGCCCTTCACCAAGGTATACTCAAGTAGACACACAAATCTAAATACACATGGGTAGATATGGCTTATCTCAAAGAGGAATTCCTTGATTCTGGTGCCAACACATAGCAATATGCAGCTTAATAATGTTGTTGTAGTATAAATGAACAGGAAGAAGGAAAGGAGGGAAATCAATGTAGAGGGTTGGACATAACACGAAATCCTAAGCAACAATCTCCAGCAGGAATATGGAAGAGTGAGGAGGCAAAAATGCAGAAAAAGTGGAGCGTGAATTAGGGTCTCAAGCTCTATGCCTCATGGATACATCCTGTCACCAATTAGTATAAGTAAATTTGTGTTTACGTGAGTACTACAGGCTATAAAATAACACAAGTAAATTTCATTACACAGGTACTACAGGCTATCAAATAACACAAGTAAATTATTCATTGACATAGGTATTATTCACAACTTAGCAGCATAGATACATCCATAAATGAGAGTGAAACCGACAGCTTCATTACACATTTTTAGAGAAAAGACATACATGAAATTATATACCAAGGGAAAAAGGTATTGTGCATCGCTTTGATTGGAATCAACAAAATTGCTTCATTGATATTGGAAGATAAAGTCCAAATCGAAATTCCATCACATTTAACAATTGTATAAGCCCGAGCACTTCATGAAAAGCAAATTGAACCAAAATGGAACCGCATTCTCTACAAACATAACTCAAAATTTGCAAAAAATAGAATTTGACCCTTGATGCAGAAATTGGGAACCTTTCTAAAGTGTTTCTTCCATCTTTTTATAAGGAGGGGGGGAGCTTGAAAAATAGTTACAAAATATCTCAGTCGAGCTCCAGTTGTCTAATCGACTAGCCATCTTGGCATGTGAAGGTTTTGTTGCCCAAATTATTGCAACAAATTTAATTCCTTTCTTTAAAATAAAATAAAATAATAATAATAATAATAATAAATTACAAAAAAAGAAATGAAAAATTTAATGATGGCCGACTAAAATATACCCATGCCATTTCTGGTGACTTCCTCTAATCGGGCCACATTTCTACCATGACTTTCCTCTTCAGTTAAATGGACGGTATGCCTGTCGCTTTCCCCTTAACTACTTGACTTCCCCACTTTTTAGAGATGGAAACAATCACTGGTGGTGGCCTTAGTGATGCCTTTAATCACAGTTTTTGACTCATCCATTCTTTATCACTTCTACATTACGTTATCAAAGCCCAACATACCTCATAACATTACCATAATGCCATTTTGTATTTGCAACTCATCAAAACTTCATTTTTTTTTAATTACTAAAACAGATAATTATGATGTCCTTGGCCCTTCTACTCTTAGCTCCTCATTTCTTATACACAATAGAACCACTTCCTATGAATAGAGGCTTAATAATGATGGGCTACTATATCGGAGCTTTCTCCATCATAACTTCATTTGCAAAAGCCTTCCAAAATTTTAAAGTTCTGATACCTCCTAGCTCCTTTTGTTTATCCTATTTATATTTTTCCTCCATGGGATCAAGGGTAGTGACCAAAAGCCTAGTGCTTGGGTGCTAAGGCCTTTGGGCTTCTGGCAAGGCTTATCTCCCTTTATAGTTCATGTTTTTCCCATGGTCCTTTTGAATTATCGTGAACAAGTGTGGACACATAACGAAGCCCCCTTCACCATCAAAACTTTTTCAAATAAGAATTTACCAGGAATTACGATAACTACCACTTATGATGGGGCCCATCGCACTCAAGTGCTAAATCTTCCTTCAACTCTGGGTTTTGTGGATCTCCCATGACTGATTTCCACATACTTCAGAGCTTCTTCCATCGAAGCTTCTTCCCATAAAATTTTTGATGACCTTCTCCTCTAAAATGCTTTATAATTCTTGGGTGCTTGGCCTTGGTCTAAGCCCTTGGTTCTACTGAGTCTTCATGACCAAGTGCCTGCATACATCAAAACCCCTCTCATTGGAAGTTTTCAAATTAAGAATTGACCTTGGAGTTACAATGACTCCCACTTCCAAAGGACTCAAAGCTTTTGATACTTGGCCCCCAGCCCTACGCCCTTGGTTCCTTGAAGACTTTGTAACCAACTGCCAACTGATTTCAGAGCTCCTTTCATTGGAGGTTTTCAAAAGGAATTAAAACATAGATATCATGGCATCTTCCTCCAAAATGCAGACCTCCGAAGTGACATCAAACTGATGCCATCATCTCCACATGGAATCTTTGAAGTGGTGACATGTGTCACCATATTTGTCCCTTTAGGCCCCTCAAAATTCCAAAATTGTATGTCACGTGTCCTTGTCACACCACGTCATGCTAACGTAATCTACCCTGTAAGCTCATTGAGATCAATCACTCTCTTCCACATGCCTTCTTCAAAGGAGAGATAAAGTTCATGGGGTCTTTACATTTTCGAAGGTTTCCTTTGCATTTCTCTTTCCTCAGAGAAATCAACACTTTCCAAAAGATGCATTGTTTAAGGTATTACGAAACGTTGAAGTTCCGATGGAATCTGCTCTGAGGTCCTTTTCTTGTTCCATGCCCCTTGTCCCTTTGGAATGTTGTGACCAGGTTCCAGCACATATCGAAAGCTCCCTCCATTCGAAATTTTCCAAAGGTGAATTAAAACAGAGTTACAATAATCTCTACCTCCAATGAGCTCCTTGCTCTCCGGTGTTAAAGCTCCCCTTGGCTCCAAGTCTTGTTGGTTTCACATGACCAAGTGTACAATTGTATCAAAAATCCCCTTTTCCTCAAAACTTTATCAAACTGGAATTAAGAGGGAGTTACAATATTCTCTTCTTTTGATGGGCTCTAAACTCTCAATGCTTAGTCCCTTGCCCTGCACCCTTGATCCTTTGAAGTCCTTGTGACCAAGGGCCAGCCTAATTTTAGAGCTTCTCTTCACCAGAACTTTTGGAAAAGGATTTAATTTGAATTTACGAGGTTTTCAACCCTTCGAAGAAATTCCCTCTCATATGCCTTAACCAGATAATATGTTTCTCTTCCTATCCCTCTAATATTGGTTTCCAATATTATCAGCTCCCAAACTTTGACACTCCTCTGTATAAATCGAATTCTTCCTTGGCTTTGAAACTTAGGATTTTTGTCTTGTGGCCTTCTCTTCAAACTTTTGGATTCTGAGATTTGTTCTCCTTTTTAGATTTTTTCACTATTTGACATCATTTGGCAAAATGTGAACAAGGTGTAGTAGGTGACAATATTGGCTCGAATTGGGAACAGTGCCTTGCTAGCAAGGTGTTGAGAACCTGTAGACTAGTATCCTTCACCATTAGGCATGGATTCAAAAATATATTGAACCTGCAAAACCAGAAAATCTCCCTGGAACATTATTTGTGGGGATTCCTCCCCTCATAATACTTGAAATGCAGAACTACAAACTCTAAAAGTTGGAAATTAAGCACTCACATATTAATCTTATTTATATACAACTCCTACTTATGTACAGGGCTCAATTTACCCAAGTGAGGTCAACCTTCCAATGATACCATCCCAACATCTGAGTATTGGACCTTATGCCATCATTCTCTAGAAATTCAACAACTAAAATAGGCATCTACCACATAAAAGCTTTGGAGAAAAATTTTGATATGTGCCCCCAAACTGATATTTGAGGCTTAGCTCTTTTAATCTCCTACATGAAGAATTTAATTTGTTATTCATCATCAAACACTTTCCAATGTTTGATGTGGTCTGGTATTGAAGGTTTATGTCGGACTTCAACTTCATACCTCAGCATTAGATTTTGGGGAGGCTTGAAGTTACCTGTAGCTACATCCAAGGAATCAACCATCCTATTTCCCTCTCAGGGAAGAAATTAAATATTAAAAGCCAAGAAGTTTTAAATTAGATCCCATACCTCATTCTGATAATTCCTCAACCATGGATGTTTAGCCTGGAATTGATTATTGATCTGCCCGATCACCAAATTTGAGACCCCAAATACATTTAGGAACCCAATACTCATATCTGGTTACCTATAGTCCCAGCAACAGAGATTGATATTCAACAACATTATTTGTTGCTTCATACTCTAGTTTGAAATAAAAAGGGATTAGGTTGCCTTCTTGAGAGATCAACAATACTCCTGCCCCATTACTTTCCCTAGAACAAGCCCCAACAAAATACAGTTTTCAAACTTTATCACATTCAAGGGGTTCTTGATCTGGTTGTACAAAAAAATTGACCTGTGTCTCTTCTAAGATCAAATCATCCTCTTCTAGTAACAAGCAAGAGAGGTTTGTCTCTTTCCCATACAAGGGTCAATTTTTTGAACAATTAGTTTTCGTGATAGTCTTCACAAATCTTCATTCTTTGTACAGCCCACGTTCTAGTCCACCAAAAACATGGATAGTGGCAAAAGTCAAATTGAATTTAATGGATCCTCCAATCTTGGACCCCCATGACCTTGATAAGAGCATACCAAACCTTGCAGGGATGTCAGCCACTACAATATCCATCACTACTCTTTTTACAGGAAGTTGAGCCAAATTCACCACCAAATATTTAATCATACCTAGACACTTTACCCTTTTAGAGTCAAAGGAATATAGATCTTTATATGGTCTAGTTATTTGCAGCCCCAATTGCTCCATGATACATAAAGGCATCAGGTTACGAGAAGAACCTAAGTTTAGCATCCAATTATGTAGTAGAAGTTCATGTACTACCAAGGTAACATAAAAAGGGGTAGTGGAAGGGTCTTGTTCTTCAATGTGCAATCCAAATACAACCATAGGCCTTTCTTCTTGGATATTCAAACTATCATGTAGGTGAGGTGTGGTGGATGGACACATAAATTGTGAAATATGAGCTTTATAAGTTGGTTGTTTTATCAATTCAAACAGAATGACAGATATTTTGACTTTCTCAAGTTCTTTTTGGAGATTAAATATGGCAAGACTCTTCTTAGCTATGACAACCTCAATGGGCTATTTTTCCTTATTGCAGACTGGTTTGGGCAGTGAGGGTGATTTTTCTACTTTAGAAGCTTTGGACTTATGATAGATTGGATCTAAGGACTCTTTATTTTTTGGTAATACTTAGTCTAAAGGCTTCTTTCCCCTTTCTGTCGTTTTAGGAGAATTTTTGGGAGAGGGGTCTTCATTTTGTCCTGCATCCTAGATCTCTTTCTAGAAGCCTCGAGATCATATTTCCTGTGTATCTGCACTTGCATGAAGTCTGAAAACTTCCTACAATAATCATCAATGTCACCATCATCTAGTGGGGCATCTAAATCATCCCCTTCTTCCTCATGTATTTCAGCTTCGCATTCCTCATCTGAAAAATAAGAGAATAGATTTTCTTGAGCCTCACTATTTTCTTGTATCTGTTCTTCTAGATCATCCTCTAGGTATAATGGGGGTTGAATGTGGTCTTGCTGCTCTTTTCTCTCCCTCTACAAAATTTGCATGGGAGGTCTCCCATATTGAGGATTGAAATTTCTATTTGGGGCTGGGAGGGTTTGTCTAGGTGGATTTCTATTTTCCACCTCCATTTTTACAAGCTTGTAAGATAAGCTCTTAATCAATTTGTTCATTTATTCCAGCTTCTTCTCTTGAGTTTCCCTCCCTTGACCTAAAGAGCTATCTTCCTCTTTTCCTCTCCTCCTGTCAATATAGTCAAGTTTTCCTCTTGATTTACCAGTGGAGGTGAAGTTAGTTTCCACTTCAAGTGCATTGATATGAATTAGATAAAGGGTGCAGGATTTTCTCTCCCTGAGAGTAAAACCAAATTTAGACTCAAAATCCCTAGCAGAAACCACTTTAGAAGCAACTTGTGGGGGATTTATTTTAGCAGGAAAACTATTACATATTTTCTTAAATCTTTTGATGAAGTTAGAAACATCCTCATTATGTTTCTTCTGCATTGCATTAAACTTTGTGAGCATGTATCCATAGTCTCTTCTCTCGCCCCATTTTTGCATGAACACATTCTCCATTTCCTCCCATGTAGTAATTGAAGCATTGGGTAAGGATTTAAACCACTTTCTAGCCTCCCCATCTAGTGATTGGAAAAAGAGTCTCAAAATCACATCTAGGTTCTCAACATTTTGATTTTCTACAAAAAGGAAGAGAGTGTCTATATGTTTTTGGGTAGTGATTGCATCCTCTCCAATAAATCTTGGCATATTTTTTAGATAATCTTGAGGCATGGAATTGATAGGTTGAGGTAAATTGAGAGGAGAATACTTATGAAGAAGAAAACTAGGGATTGCCATATTTTGCAAAGGAGGAGGTGTTAAGAGATTTATCATAGGCCTTTGCTGAAGAAATGGTTGAATTGTTGTTGTCTGAGGCCAAGCTAGAAAGTTATTAACACTGGGTGTTGGGTTATATTCAAGTATATCTTTAACCTCTTCAAGTTCTGGAAAAATGAGAGAGGTGGATTAGGGAGGACTAGGAGGAGCTCTTCCTCTTTATCTCTTGAGAAAAATGGTCCAAACAATGAATAATGCTCTTTTGTATATTTTAGGACTTCGGAAGAAGATTCAGGATGGTTTATTATGGCCTCCTACAAGTTGGTTGATGATATCTCTAGAACAATGATCTCATCACTAGGAGTGACTAATTTTTTCTCCTTCCACACCCTCCTTGATATTATTCTTTCTGGGTCAAATATAGGAGGGGTCTTCTGCTGGCTTGTATCAGAGTGGGTATGAGGCCTCTTAAAAGCTAGTATGAAGAAATAAGGGATCCCCAGTGGAGTCAATAAAAATTTTCTTTATGTGGAGTTGCCAAGGTAAGGGAGTTCCAACCATGAACTTCCTCTTTTCATCTATTAAAAGGAATGCAAAATAGTCATTATCTAGGGAAATTTTTTCAAATTCCTCCCAAGCAATGGCCCCAGAAGATGTTTTCAGGGATGTTTAAAATAATGTTCAGATAGTGGAGTCGTCGGGGTGAGAAATCTTCAACCCACACTTCCCTTGCTCACCCGACAGAGGGAATGTAAAAAATTTTGAACCCAGGGAAAAGTATTCTGATTCGTTCCCCAGCAACAACGCCAAAAGATGTTGTAGATTTTTATATCTCCTATCATAAAATTTCTTCAATATATGTAGAAGCATCCTAGAGACAACCCTTGGGATTGAAGGAAAGGGGCAGTTCCTATGGAATCTAAGAGGAGTGATTTGAATATTTTCAGAGGGCTTTTTGTTGCACTCCATATGTCACATTATTTGAAATCAGATAATTCATAGATTGATTCAATGGCCCTTCACCAAGGTATACTCAAGTAGACACATAGATCTAAATACATATGGAATGCAAAATAGTCATTATCCAGGGAAAGTTTTCAAATTCATCCCTGGAAACGGTGCTAGAAGTTGTTTTTGGGGATGTTTAAAATAAGATTCAAATAATGGAGTTGTTAGGGTGAGATATCTTCAACCCACACTTCCCTTTCTCATTAGACAAAGGGATTGTAAAAAAAATTGAACCCAGGGAAAATTATTCTGATTCGTTCCCCGAAAACGACACTAAAAGATGTTGTAGATTTTTTATCTCCCGTCACACAATTGCTTCAAAATATGTAGAAGCCTCCTATGGACAACCCCCAGGTTAAAAGAAAGGGTCGGCGCCTAGGGAATCTAGAGAAGAGTGATTTTAAATATTATCTTAGGGGTTTCTGCTACACTCCATATGTCACATAAATTGAAAGAAGATAATTCAAAGATTGGTTCAATGGCCCTTCACCAAGGTATACTCAAGAAAACACACAAATCTAAATACACATGGGTAGATAAGGCTTATCTCAAAGAGGAATGTCCTGATCCTAGTGGTCGACACACATCAATATGCAGCTTAATATCGTTGTTGTAGTATAAATTAACAGGAAGAAGGAAAGGAGGGAAATCTATGCAAAAGGCTAGACATAACACAGAATCCTAAGCAACAATCTCCAACATAAATATGGAAGAGTGAGGAGGTTAAAATGCAAAAAAAATGGAGCGTGAATTAAGGTCTCAAGCTCTATGCCTCATGGATACATCCTGTCACCAATTAGCATCAGTAAATATGTGTTTACATAGGTACTGCGGGCTATCAAATAACAAAAGTAAATCTGTCAAATAGGTACTACATGCTATCAAATAACACAAGTAGATCTAGCATAGATATGGGTACTATTCACTACTTAGAAACATACATACAACCATGAGTGAGAGTGAAACTGACAACTTCATTACACAATTTTAGAGGAGGAAAACACATATGAAATGATATACAAAAGGGAAAAAATATTGCACATTACTCCAATTGGAATCAACAAAATTGCTTCATTGATCTTTGAAGATAGAGTCTAAATCACTATTCCATCACATTTAACAATTGTATAAGCCTAAGCACTTCATGAACAAGCAAATTGAACCAAAATGGAACCGTGTTCTCTGCAAATATAACTCAGAGTTTGCAAAAACAGAATTCACCCTTGAATGTAAAAATTGGGAACCTTTTTAAAGTGCTTCTTCCCTCTTTTTATAAGGAGAGAGGGAGCTTGAAAAACAATTACAAAATATCTTAGCCAAGCTTCAGTTGTCTGATCGACTAGATGTCTTGGCGTGTGAAGGTTTTGCTACACAAATCATTGCAACAAATTTGATTCCTTTCTTTAAAATATAGAAAAATACAAAAAATAACAAATTGAAAAAATTGAATGATGGTCGAGCAAAATATCCCCATGCCATTTATGGTGATTTCCTCTTATCAGGCCATGTCTATGTCATGGCTTTCCTCTTCAGTGACCCAACCAGTATGCCTGTCTCTTTCCCCTTAACCGCTTGACTTCCCCACTTTCTGGAGCTAGAAATGATCAATGGTGGTGGCCTTAGTGGTGCTCTGTAATCACAGTTATCGACTCATCCATTCTTTATCACTTCTGCATTACACTTTCGAAGCCCAACATACCTCGTAACATTACCATAGTGCCACTTCGAAGTTGCAACTCATCGGAACTTCATTTTTAAAAGAATTATGAAAACTAGAGTTTTAATGTCCTTGGCCCTTATGCGCTTAGCTCCTCATTTATTATAAACCACAGAACCACTTCCTGTGACCAAAGGCTTAGTACTAAGGGGATGTTATATCGGATCTTTTCTCCATCATAACTTCATTTTCAAAATCCTTCTGAAATTTTAAAGTTTTGATGCCTCGAAGCTCCTTTTGTTTATCCCCTTTATATTTTTCCTCCATTGGATCAGGAGCATGACCGAAGGCCTAGTGCTTGGGTTCTAAGGCCTTTGGGCTTCTGTTGAGGCTTATCTCCCTTTATAGTCTGTGTTATGCCCATGGTCCTTTTGAATGCTCACAACCAAGTGCGAACACATATCGAAGCCCCCTTCACCATCAAAGCTTTTTCAAATAAGAATTTACCAAGAGTTACGATAAATTCTGCTTTCGATGGGGCCCACAGCACTCAAGTGCTAAATATTCCTTCAACTTAGGGATCTATGGATCTCTCGTGACTGACCGCCACATACTTTGCAGCTCCTTCCATCAGAGTTTCTTCCTTCCCCTTTGAAATTCTTTATAATGCTTGGGTTCTCAACGTTGGTCTGAGCCCTTGGTTCTACTGAGTCTTCATGACCAAGTGTCCACATACAACGAAGCCCCTCCCATTGGAAGTTTTCAAATTAAGAATTAACCTTGGAGTTATGATGAATCCCACTTTTAATTGAACCGAAGGTTTTGATACTTGGACCCCAACCCTTTGCCCTAGGTCCCTTGAAGACTTTGCGACCAACTTCCAACTAATTTCGAAGCTCCTTTCATCAGAGGATTTCCAAAAAAAATTAAAATAGAGTTACGATGGCCTCTTCCTCTAAAACACAGACCTTCAAAATGACATCAAACTGACATCATCATATCCACATGGTGTCTCTTGAGTGGTGACACGTGTCAACTATATTTGTATCTTTAGGCCCCTCAAAATGCCAAAACTACCTACCATGTGTCCTTGTCCTGCCACATCATGCTGATGTAATCTGCCCTGTAAGCTCATTGGGATCAATCACCAGCTGCCACATGCCTTCTTCAGAGGAGAGAGAAGGGTCCATGGGTCTTTGGATTTTTGAAGGTTTTCTCTTTCCTCAAAGAAATCTGCACTTTCTAGAATATGCATTAGTTAAGGGGTTACGAAACGCCAAAGTTTATATGGCATCTGCTCCGAGGTCCTTGTCTTCTTTCATGCCGCTTGGTCCTTTGGAACGTTTGTGACCAGGTGCCAGTGCATATCGGAATCCTCCTCCATTGAAATTTTTCCAAAGGGGAATTAAAATAGAGTTACGATAATCTTCGCCTTCGATGAGCTCCTAGATATCGAGCATTAAATCTCTCGTTGGCTCCAAGTCCTTTGGATTGCTCATGACCAAGTGTTGAATTATATCAGAAGCCCCCTTTTCATTGGAACTTTATCAAAGTGGAATTAAGATGGAGTTACGATATGTTATACTTCCAATGGGCTCTGTTAGTGTTAGTCTTTGCAACCTTCCTCCAGTGATCATACATGCTCTTACAAAGTGATTTTAAGGTGTCAAGGTCAAATTTTATCATTTCAGTGAGTCTTCAAGTAAAAATTTGGTCACTAGGTATTAGGTCTAGGGTTTGCTTTTACTCCTGTCAAATTTGTCCAAATGTCAGTCCATGTCATCATTCAGCTGAGTGTACCATCATTCGGAGGGTTTTCATCATCATGTCAGGTTCCAATGGGTCATTTTACACCTTGTTCAT
>APFE031479249.1:123135-151905 GCA_000404065.3 Pinus taeda
GCTACGCATAGAGATGGTGCGGCGCATTGGGCTACCCTCCACAGTGCAAAAAATACACTGGCGCGGTGCATTGGGCTAAAAAGCCTGAAATTCATTCAAATCTTCCTCCAAATTGAAAATTATTCATTCCAAAATTAAGTTAACACCTCCATATTTCCAATGTATGAGTTTCCATGAGTGTTTATGGTGTTTCAATAGGTTAAAAACAAAACCTTAGTTCCTTGCGAAGTTGCGTTAAGAAAATTGCCTAGGGTTTGCAAAATTGCAGTTTTGCCATTGTATCCCCATTTTCATTTTTCTCTCACTACACTTCACTCATATTACTTTCCCTCTCCCCTTTCATTCACACTCACCTATCCCCTTATCCCTAAAACTAAAAACCCTAATACCTAATCCCATTATTCCCAAACCCTAGTCCATATACAAAAACACCTAAATCATTCCCTAATTCCCTATCTCCATAACTAAACCCTATCCCAACAATCCCTCAAATCCCTCACTATTTTATCCCTCCTACAGTCCCCTATATCACTGTTTTCCCTTGGTGGCAAAAGTCAAACATATCACAACTCACTTATTTCTCCTCAAGGCAGCTCCAAGACAATTCATCCACTAGTAGAGAGGGCATCTGATCCGTCATATGATCATGAGGAGGAGACCCATAGTGATTTTCCAATAGAAGCACGTGCACCCAGGAGGCCTCATAGAGGTGGTAAAAACATAAAGAAAAATCGCCAAAGCTGCCCTAAAGGAGGAGGGTGGAGCTCACTTCACTTGAGCAAGAGGTAAAGGCTGATCGAGAGATTTGGCTTGAGAGGATCAATATTCATCTTGAGAAGTTATTGGCGAAGGCAAACAAGGACAAGGACATGCTTAGGCACATGAAAAACCATTATTGGGCACGAACTCATGTTTGTAAAGCGAGGATCAAAATCCTGAAAGCAAGACTAAGGAGGGCACTAAAATGACGCAAAAGGCATGATAGGCTCCGAATCTTGGCCGAAGCTTCTTTGGCTAAGAATGATACTTGATGATGAACCTTCAGTGCAAATTTCAGCAAGTTTGGAGAAAATTTTGTCAATTTTGAATTTTTTGGCTTCAAAACAGATTTTCCTGGCCAACGCGTAGCGCCACTTGGCACGTGCTTATAATTGGGAGATCCTCTGGAGGAAAACTTTGCATTTCTGGATTTTTTATGTAAGGTTATGCATGCTCATGAATTACCTAAGGATTTCATCAAGTTTTGGGTTGCCTAAAGGATCAAAAACACACAAAAAATGACCTTTCTGCCACCTTTTGCACCCACAAGGAGCAGTGATGGGAGATTGGATTTTGGAGGGTAAAATGGACACCAAATCTAGAAATTCCACTTGGGTTGGAAAGTAGATGGGAAGGGCTTTCCAACAAGCTATCATGAGCTCAATTTGGACTTCGGGAAGGCCCTCAAATCAGCCTAAAAGTTTTGCTACGCATATAGATTTCAGGCGCAGCGCATAGGGAAATTTGGCCTATTTTTCACTCAGCAGCTTAGAAATTCGCCTAGTTTTGACTAGTTTCGACTAGTTTCACTTTTTTATGTAATTCTTGATCTATATTGATGTAAATTCATGACTTTGATGTAATTTTGGCACATTATTACTCATCCATGTAGATTCATTCACTAAAAAGTGAAAAGATGGTGAATGAATCAATTTCCTTTCATATAGAAGCAAGTTGTTTCTTTGCCTATTTTTCAGTTCCTTGTTTAGATATGGTTGAAACAGCTCCTAGAATGATGAGCTCGGCCCCTAGAGGCATGAGAAAGAGTTAGGCTTGTCTATATCATGTAATTTCTCAGTCATTTTCAAGGTTGGACAGATTGCTTGGCACTTCATTGTACATCCATTTTCAACATTTTTGGCAAAAGAAAGACCAGGGTTTTGTAGCACTTGCTGGGATCCTTGTGGCTCTGTGTTTTGATGGTGTTTTTCTTCATGGTTTCATGTATGCCATTTCCCTTCTCTTTGCTTCTGAAATTAAACAAATTGAGTGACAAAGGTAGAATTCATTGGCTTGTTGTGCTCTGCCTTAAACTTTTGTTTAGTTTTACATGTTTTCATCTGTTTGGAGAGGATTCTTGCAGCCTCTTGCCCTTTTCAGCTCCTCGGCAGTCTTTTTTATCCATTCATTTAATCTAAAGCATCAAAACTACTGCCTACCTTACCCCAACCAGAACTCTGCAAAAATTTGGCCTCATCCCCAGACCCAAATTTGTCTTTCCCTTTTTCCAACAAAAACCCCCAAAAAATCAAATCAAATCCTTGCACTTCATACCTAGCCTAAGATCAGTTGTTAAATCAATCATCTCAAGCCCCATCGATTATCTTTTGCTGAGATTGACCCGAAGAGAGCCCTCTCCTGTCCTCGTAGGGCTAGCTATGAGGCTGAGCGTAGTTTGATGTGGACCTAGAATCTTACCTTTTCAGCCTGAGGTAAATCTAGGCTCTAACAAGCTCCAAGCTCTCAATGCTCAACCCCTTGCCCTGTGCCCTTGGTCTTATGAAGTCCTTGTGACCAACGGACCACCTAATTTTAGAGCTCCTCTTCATCGAAACTTTTGAAAAAGGATTTAAATTGAAGTTACGAGGTTTTCAACCCTCCAAAGAACTTCCCTCTAATATTCCTTAACCTGATAATATGTTTCTCTTCCTATCCCTTTGATATCGGGTTCTGATATGATCAAATCCCGAACTTCGACACTCCTCTTTAAAACTCGACTTCCTCCTTGTCTTTGAAACTTAGGCTTTTTGTCTTGTGGCCTCCTCTTCAAACTTTTGGCCACTGATATTTGTTCTCCTTTTGAACTTTTTTCACTCATTTGACATCATTTGGAAAAAATTGAACAAAGTGCAGTAGGTGACAACAGGCAACACCTCATAACCCATAATAGAATGGGGTGGATGAGAGGAAGAAAAAAAGTATTGTGGGAGTTGCACAGGCCATGTTGCATGAACAGAGCCTACCGTTGCACTTGTGGGATGAAGCATGCAACACGGTTGTTTATTTGTAGAACAGAAGTCCTCACAGGACTCTTGGCATGAGTACACTGGAGGAATATTTTTTAGGGAAGAAACCAGGTGTGTCACACTTCAGGATCTTTAGATCATCATTTTACTGTCATGTTTCCAATGATGCAAGAAAAAAGCTAAAGCCTACAATAGAGTTGGGCATATTTGTGGGGTACACTGAAACACCTCACAACTATTGTGTGTACTTTCCATCTCTCAGAATGGCAATTGTTAGGAGAGATGTGAAGTTTGATAAGGAGAAGGAAATGAGGTTTTCTCTTGGGAGGGAGCTTCAGTTGCATTTAGTTGAGGCACTTTTAGATCCAAAGGAAGAACCTTAGAAAGTTGTGGAGCAGCCACAAGCAAAGGAATAGAGAGTGGAGACACCCACTCAAGAAAATACATCCAGAGATGGAAGGAAGCACACTAGGCAAGTTGGAAGATTATTGCAGGATGCTAAAGATAATGTGGGAGCACCCACATCACAGCGTAGGCAAAGAAGGTCACTAGATTAGTACACTGGATACATGGCTCTAATGAGTGAGCTTGTAGATATTGATCCATCCTCCTTCGAGGAAGTGGTACAACAACCAGTATGGGTTGATGCCATGGTAGAGGAATATGATTCCATTATCAGAAACAGTGTTTGGGAAGTGGTCCCAAGACCAAAGGACAAGTTAGTGATAGGTTCTAGGTAGATCTACAAGGTGAAGCAAGCAGTAGATGGAAGAATTGACAAACACAAGGCTAGATTTGTGGCCAAGGGATTCTCTCAAGTAAAGGGAATTGAAAATGAGGAGACCTTTACTCCAGTAGCAAGGTACTCTTCAGTTAGATCAATTCTAGCACTTGCAACATAGATGGGATGGAAGATCCATCAAATGGATGTGAATACAACATTCCTCAATGGATTGATTGAGGAGGAGGTGTACATTGAGTAGTAAGAAGGATTTGAAAACTTCAACAGAGAGTCGCATGTGTGCAGACTCAAACGAGCATTGTATGGATTGAAACAAGAACCCCGTGATTGGTACACCAAGATTGACAACTATCTCACTGGGTTGGGCTTCACCAAAAGTGAAGCAGATCCAAACCTTTACCATATTGTTGTTGAAGGTAAATTATTGATTATAGTACTATATGTCGATGATTTAATTTTAACCGGTGATAAGAAGTTGATCAAGTCTTGCAAAGAGGATTTTGCAAGAGAATTCGAGATGGAGGACTTGGGGCTCATGCATTATTTCCTTAGTATGGAAGTATGGCAAGGAGATGGGGAATTGTTTGTCTCTCAGGGTAAGTATGCCAATGAGATACTAAAGAAGTTCCACATGGAGAGCAGCGAACCCATAGAGACTCCTCTAGTAGGAAATTGGAGGAAGGAAGATGCTACTTCAGGTGAAGTAGTAGACGCTACCATTTACAGGCAGCTTGTGGTTTCACTCATGTATTTGGTTAACACACAACTGGACATGTGTTATGTAGTTAACTAGCTTAGTTAAGAAATGGTTAAGCCAAGAAAATTGTATTGGAAGGCAACAAAGAATGTGTTGAGATACCTCGGAGGCACTACTAAATTTGGTCTTTGGTACAAACGGAAAGAGGGAGTGAAGCTGCAAGGCTTCACATATGCATATTGGGTTGGGAGTCCATCAAACAGGAAGAGCATATTAAGAGGAATTTTCACTATTGGGTTGGCAAAAGTTTCTTGGTACAATAGGAAGCAGAGACCTGTGGCACTCAACTCAGCAGAAGTAGAGTACATTGCTACAAGTCAGGCAGCGTGCGAAGCTATCTGGATGAGAAAGATTATTGTTGGGTTATTTGGTCAGAGGATGGATTCTATAGTGTTTTAATGTGACAATCAGATTTGTATCAAACTCTCTGATAATCAAGTATTGCATAATCAATCCAAGCATATCAACATTCAGTATCACCATCTACGAGATTGAGTGCAAAGGCAGATTATGTTGTTGCAGTACATTCCGACAGAGGAACAAGATGCAGATATTTTGACAAGGGCCTTGTCAAGAGGCAAATTTGAGTTCCATAGAGGCAATATCGGGGTATCAGATAATCCCTTTCTTGTTGAGTGGGAGTGTTGAAAATGCAGCAAGAAAATCATAATTTAATTTTGCCTTAATTAAATTAGGAGAAATTCGAATTTCAATTTAAGTAAAATACTTGAAGGAATTTAACTAAAGTGATATGGCACTTATCACTCAATTAAATTAGTTAATTCAATTTGGAGACACTTGAGTTCAGTTCTACATGATTTATTTCTAATTTGTAACAATCTATTTCAGTTAATTTGAGCTATTGTGAGTGTAACTAGTTCTCACTATTAGTAGAACTAATGGAGGTTTAATCAAGGGTGTGTAACATTTTTCACACAAAGTGATCATCTAGTTAAATTGATCAATTGGCCTAAATAAACTCATGCATACATAGAATTCGAGTTACCTAGTTGAGATTGGATTTTAAGGGCAGTGTACTATCAGTTGTAGAAAATTCCAAATTGTACAGGTTATGCATGCAGTCAGAGAAAGACCTAATGGAATTGCACAATTCAAATTAGTGAATTTCCTAATTAATAAGGGCCTAATTCCCAAGAAAACAATGCAAGGAAATAAGAACTTGGCAGGCAGGAAAATTGGCTACATATTGGCTAGGGTCAGTATGTGAGGCACTGAGATAGACTATACTAGTGTAGAGGTTGCTCAGGCTTGAGCAAGCATTGTATTTATTCTCTATTCTTTTATTAATGCAATACAGATAGTAAGGGGTTTTGGGTAGTTTCTTTCCCCTAGATAAATATCTAAGCATATGTGATTGAATCTTGTCTCATGTTTATGTTGTGATTTCTCGATCGATTAAATTGTTTTCTGTTGATGAGTAGAGTATATTCAAGTCTTTTGTTTTAGTGAATTACATTAGCAGTTTTGAATCTAGGTCTATATGTTAAAAAGAAAAGCGGATGTATTTAATGTCTTTAAATAGTTTAAAGCAATGGTGAAAAATAAAACAGACAAATCAATTAAATGTTTGAACTGACAATGGCGGTGAATTTACTTCCTTAGAATTTGAACAATATTGCAAGGATGAGGGGACTGTTAGACATAAAATTGTTGTCTATACTCCTTAGCAAAATGGCATTACTGACCATATGAATCAGAGTCTTATGGAGAGATCCAGAAGCATGATCAACGATGCTAACCTGCAAAAGGAGTTATGCACAGAAGCAATATCTATTGCTTGTTATTTGGTAAACATATCACCTTCAATTGTTATTAACTGTAAAATTCTTGAAGAAGTTTGGTCGGGTCAGTCTTGTGATTATTCACATTTAAGAATTCTTGGTTGGGATGCTTATGCTCTTATTCCAAAGAATTAGCATTCTAAGTTAGGTCCAAAAGAAAAATGTTATGTCTTTGTTGGATATGACTATGCGGTGAAAGGATACAGGTTATGGGACCCTTCTTCGTGTAAGATAGTCATTAGTAGAGATGTAACAATCGATTAATATTCTCTTCTAAAATAAGATGTTGAAAAAGTTGAACATGAACATGTATCGCAAATCAGCGAATTCAGTTGGAGACTCAACCTTCATCGGAAAGTTGGAAGGAAGAAGAGACTTCTAAAGGAAAAGATGAAGAAGATGCAAAGGGAACTATAGAAGTTCAGGAACCAGTTCAACAACCAGACAGTCTAAGGAGGTCTACAAGGGAAAGAAGAACACCCAAAAGATATAAAGATTATGCTTCATCTATTGCATTGATTACTGAAGATGGGGAACCTTCTTGTTATCAGGGAGCAATGGACGATGCAGATAATGAAAAATGGAAGAATGTTATGAAAGAAGAAATGGATTCTTTAGCCAAGAAAAATACCTGGGATCTTGTAGAACTTCCTAAAGTGATAGGTGTTGCCAGATGCAAATGGATCTTCAAATTGAAGCGAAATGTTGATGGAAGTATTGAAAGATATAAGGCGAGACTAGTAGCAAAAGGCTATTCTCAGGTAGAAGGTATTGAATTTCATGAAAAAATTTCACGATCGTAAAACTTCTTTCTATTCGTATTATGTTAGCAGTAACTGCATTACTTGATCTTGAGTTAGCATAGTTAGACGTTAAAATGACCTTTCTTCATGGAGATTTTGATGAAGAGATTTATATGGAAAAACTAGAAGTTTTTGTACAAGGTCACAACAAAAGATTAGTTTGCAAGCTCAGGGATTCATTGTATGGCCTGAGACAGTCTCCCAACCAGTGGTACAAGAAGTTTGACTCCTCCATGGTGACCCAGAACCTCACTAGAAGTGAGTATGATCATTCTGTGTACTTTAAGAGTTTCAATGACATATTCATTATCTTAGTCTTGTATGTTGACGATATGCTTATTGCAAGTAAAAGCATGGAAGAGATCAACAAGTTAAAGGCTAAGTTTTCTAGGACGTTCAATATGAAGGATCTTTGAGCGGAAAGACATATCTTGGGCATCGAGATACACAGAGATAGGAAACATGGAAATCTTTGGTTATCATAGCAAAGTTATGTGGAGAAAGTACTTGCAAAGTTCAGTATAGACAATGTGAAACCTGTTACTTCCTTTAGCTTCTCATTTTAAGTTTTCTTTGGGTTTGAGTGCTTGAACTGGTGAAGAAAAGAAGTATATGTCTTGTGTACCATATGAAAATGTGGTAGGAAACTTAATGTGTGCGATGGTATGTACAAGCCCTGACATTTCACATGCAGTTGGAGTTGTCAACATGTTCATGGCAATCCAGGAGAAGAATATTGGCGAGCAATGAAATGGGTTCTTCAGTATTTGAGAGACACCAGTGACCATTGTATCATGTTTAATGGTTGTGAAGGTTTAGTCTGCGAATATGTGGATGTTGATTATGCAGATGATTTGGACAAGAGAAGTTTTACTACAAGATATGTCCATGTGGGGCAATTAGCTAGATGTCAAAATTTCAAGAAACAGTGGTTTTGTTCACTATTGAAGCAAAGTATATAGTTGCTTCAGATCCCTGCAAAGAGGCAATCTGTTTGAAAGGTCTACTTAATGAGCTTCAAATTACACAGGAGAAAGTGAATGTATTCTGTGACAGTCATAGTGTTATTCATTTGGCTACAAATCCAACTTATCACAGTAAGGCTAAGCATATTGATGTTAGATATCATTTTGTAAGACATTTCATCGATGGCGACAAAATAGCTCTCAAGAAGGTCGATACACAGGAGAATCGTGCAGACATGTTCACAAAGCCAGTTTTAGTAGAGAAGCTGCGATGGTGTTTGACTTCTCTTGGCTTGCAGAAGAAATGATGAATGTGCATGGGCAAGGGATTAGGAAATTGTTGTCAAGGCGGAGATTGTTAAAAATGACAACAATTAATGTTAACAATGTACTTATCTGAGTAAATTTAGTTTTATCGTTAAGGCAATTGTGTGACTATAGGAAGTTATGTAACAAAATCTTTGTATTAAAATGGTGATTGTCAAAGAGGTTTGATGTACATTGGAGAGTCATTCTTGAAATTGGTGTAATATGAAT
This sequence comes from Pinus taeda, assembly GCA_000404065.3. NCBI lineage: Eukaryota > Viridiplantae > Streptophyta > Pinopsida > Pinales > Pinaceae > Pinus > Pinus taeda. The sequence continues at coordinate 131,747 of APFE031479249.1, forward strand.
TCCAATCCCTTGCCCTGTGGAGGTTTCCTTGACACACTGTTAGGGTTTTACCACGTAAATTGTTTGTGTTTCTTATTGTGCGATTCAGTTTCTATATCTTGTGCATTTCTTTCTTATTTAAATGTTAACAGGCTCAAATACCAACATTTCACTATTTTTTATATTTCGCAAACTAATTAGAATTCTAAGTGTTTTTTTAAGAGTGTATACATGTAAAAGTCATTAAGATGTAATAATTTTGGACATCTACATGCTTTCTCATCAATAAATAACAAAGTTAATCATTTTGTTTGAATATTTCAACTAACACATGCTATAATCCACACTACAAGTCTTGTAATATAAAAAAAAATTCATATATAAACTATTTACTTTTAAAAATTACTCTCAAACATTTAAACACAATAAAATAATTCCTAAAATAATGTGACAAAAATGTGAAATTTAATAATAAAATGGTTAAAAATGTAACTTATAGGAAGAAAATCTAACACTTACACATCACACTGGGTGAAAGTGATATTAAAAACTTGGTCCCCTTCCATTAGAGGGGTAAATGATGTTGAAAACTACTCGACTCTTCATTTGAAATCTAACCCCAAAAATTCCCAATTTTATATTCATCATATGAGATATACCCCACCCAACCCAATTTTATAAGGTATAAATAAACACACCTAGGAAGGTTAAAGGTTCCTCACATAGTTGAGCCTTCGTGTTAACTTATAAGCAAGATGCAAGGGACATGGAGGCTTTACATCTAACTATTTTCCTTTTAATCTCATATTATGCATAAGGGACACGCCATGCAACTAGAATCACATGGTGATTGACTTCTCCAAAGGTCGTCTTAATGACAAAGTAAAACAACACAGCTTTGAAAATATCATTTGACAACAAATGAATGATTAGAATACTGCACCATGCATGCCTTGCGTGTATAATATCCATTATCTATACATTGCTTCGTTGTTTCCAAAGATATAATAGTTGTATGGCAGTTGTCCTCTGAAGATTCCATTATTGCATTCCGCTGAACAAACCCAACTCTAACGCCAAAAAGCAAGCTGGCCTATGCATATTTTATTTATATATACATCTGAAACTATCTTTCAACGCAGTGCCTGCTCAACAATTACAAATATGAAATCCCGCTTCTTTAGGACATGGATTACACAATCATTGCCACTCAACTAGGTATTTGACAATTACCCAGATTGGTTGGAAAATGATTTCATTTCTCCATCTCCTAAATACCCAAGTGAAGTCAATCTTTCTTTCTTTTCCCAAAGGGGCCACACACTTAAGCCAACTCAACTATAAGCCTGACCCTCATGGATTCCACAGTGATTTCAAGCTTTCCTCCCCCATAATGTTGCAAGAGTGCTTTATTCATTTGATTATTGAAAACTTCAATCATCTTTTAATTTTTTTAAGATGTTAATTTTAGCAAAGTTATGAGGGCTCTTTTTCAAGGTGTCGTTTACTGAAGCGGAGGAATTTTTCAGACGATCAAAAATGGGCAGAATCCAGCCAAAAAAAATAAAAAATCTCACAGCAACAATGTTTGAATCATGTTTTTGATGGTGGAAATGGATTCAGCACCATCAAAAACCTCTTAGACACCCAAAATCTTGAAGTTTGGCAGCTATAACTTGGATTTACAAAAATCCCTACAGGGTTTTATCAAAATCTTGCCGGAATTTCCACAATTTTCAGGGCAAATTTGCAAGCTGGTTTGACTACGACCTTTCTCCAAGATCACTTGTAGAATATGTATGGTCACTGATATTATCTGGTATTGCATCACAATTATTTATTAGGTTCAGGGAAAATTTTAAAGATGGAAATTTATTTTAAAGCCTAGAAACTTTGGCGAATCTTACTAGTCCTTAAGAATGCAATTTATGAAATGTTTGGTGGTATTTAAAAAACATTCAAATTTCTAATGATTTTTATAATCTCTATGAAATTTTGGTGATTTCAAAAATAAAATAATTTTATAGTATGAAATTTTAGCAAATCACTTTTAGAGAGACGAAAATTGGTGAATCCTTTTTTGGAAAAAGACAGAAAATTAATAAATTTTGGTGATTTTGAAGATAAAATAATAAGTTTTAGCAAATCACTTTCAGGGAAGACGAAAATTGGCGAATCTTTTTTGGAAAAAAAACATAGAAAATTAATTCAACTACAGATATTAATCCCTAAAATTTTCTTTGATTAAAGTGGTCATAAATAATTAGCCCTCAAGTAATCAAAACCCAGTATCAATTTTACTCTACTAACTTATAGAGGTTTAAAAACAAAAAAAAAATTGAAAACAATGGCTTGCTAGGTTGGTCCTAAAATGTGTTAAGCTGGAAGTGTTCATCTTGAGAACTAGGAATGTTTTGAATGCATTGGTATCACCAAGTTGGTTTTAAAATGTCTATTGCTAAAGAGTTGGCCTTGAAAGGTCTTTACCTTCTCATAATGCATTGCAAATAGCAGTTGTCTACAATGAGACTTTTTGGAAGCTTTTCCGGTGGGTTTTTCCGGTCAAAATCCGGCAGCAATTTATTCGAATCGCGAGTTTGATAGCTAGTTTCTGCATAATCAAAGCGTCCCAGGGGTTTTTCAGGGTGCTGAATCCAAATATACAGTTAAAAAACCATTTTAACTGCAACGAATCAAGATTTAACCTCAATTTCTTCGCCTGATTCCGTCACCAGAATCTTCAAAAAGTCCCATTATAGACAACTCCTTGCAAATATGAAGTTTCTCAATGTGTGTACCGTATCCATCCTGGAGAGAGAATCACTAAAGGCCTAGTAAGGGGGTTTAAGATGGCCATTTTCAACATCGTGCCATGTTTAAGATGAATACGGGTAGCTAGGTCAGTTGGTGTTAAAGCTAGTGTTAGTTGCATTAAAGGATTGGAAAATAGGAAAATATATATCAGGGTGAATTGAATTTGGGTGGCAAGGATCTTAATCATTCTTCCCAGTTACTTGAGATAAATTTGATTAACTTAATAACTTAAAATAAATAAATTTGATTAACTTAATAACTTAAAATAAATATGAAGTTGATAATATCTTTCAGGAAAAAGATATCGAAACCAAGATTGGATGCTAGGACTTGTGGGCCCAGCATGCTTTTGCTGCACCACTTTGATGGTAATGTTTTTGACTTATTTTGTCCATGGCGACAGTTGTCTATTTTATTTTAAACAAAGCATGTGCTACCAAATAGATGTAATAAAATTACAAAATATTCAAGTAGGTTTCCTTGGGTGTGAGCCCTGAGAAGTTTCTATTCCTACAAACTCGCTTGAGCCTAGCGACCAGTTTCATCCCTTTGGAAGTTACGCTACACACGTAGGTAAAAAGTGAAAACCGTTGCGAGAAGGAAACCAGGTGGACAGCCTAACACTCCATCAACCTCCTAATGAACCACCAACTCTTTGACAATTGTACAATGAATTTTACATTTCATATATGTTTAGACTTCCCTCCATATCACAAAATCATATGTGACACCTCATAATGGCAAACATCCCTAGAACCTTGTAAATATTGATCCTATAATCATGCTACAACTAGGGGAATTGTCAAGTACAGGCCATGTGTTTGGTCCCTGAGTTGGTCATATCCATTGATGACCAAACTCAGAACATGGCAAAAACATTCAAATGACACATTGAATTTAAATTCCACCTCTGCAATCAGAATCCTAGATCAGTTTTAAGATTCCATTTTAAAGGGCCACAACCACATTTTGCACTAGTAAGAAAAGTTTAAGAAAAGATCATTGAATTTATCCACAGCTTCAGCTTCTGTTTACTATGAAGAAAGATCACCCTGTGCTGTATTCTCGAAAAATTCTGCAGGTGTCATCAAATTGAATCTTACTAAAATAAAACCAAATTCTCCGAAAACACTGGAACTCAAAAAGGACACAATTATGTTTCAGTAATATAATAGATGAATGTAAATCCTTCATAAAGGTCAATATATTGGTGGAATTGCTCATTTACCATATTACATTGGATGACATCTCTACAAATTTTGAGTTCTATACATATGATGCACTTCTCGAGCATACAATTACCAAGAATACAATGTCAAATAATATGACTTGGGCCCCTAAACAGTATCGGAAACGACACTCTATGTACCATACAAAAATGACTATCGCCTTCTCTACGCTCACGAGTTTGCTATTGGATTTGCATTTCCCTTTAATCAGAACAGAGAAGATCTTGGACAGATTGCAGAGATGTAAACTGTAGGTAGAGGCTAATTTACATGAAGAAAAATCTCGTAAATCTGAGGATAACCTTTGCACCAACAGTAAGAATAGTTCACTCTCAAAATCTTATGCTCCTTTACGCGGATGCCTTGGAGATTGCTTATATGATTCAGATCCCAAGCTGCTTAGCCTTGCAGATCGGTAACGAACTGCAGGTGCTATGTTGCTGTGAGTACGATAACCATTGGTTGCACTACCATTTTCTGTTAACTGACTGTGAACCTCATAAGCAGTCACCCCATCGCTTGCAGTATATGTAAAAGAAGCACCAACCATATCCTTCATGTTTTGCAAAGGTTCTAGTATCTCAACAACATCCTTCATAAGTGGCCTGGCTTTAGGATTTTGGCCAAGGCAATTGTAGGCCAAGCTAGCAGCCTTTTGAGCAGCCTTCATAGAGTACTGACCCTCCAACCTAGGATCAATAATGCGTATTAACTTCCGTTTATCATTTAGAAATGGACGAGCCCAATCTGCCAAGTTCTGTTCTCTGCTGGGCCTTGTCCTGTCCATGGCACGTCTGCCAGTGAGCAACTCCAACAGTACAACACCAAAGCTGTATACATCACTTCTAGCTGTCAAATGACCTGCTGACGGGAAACCAAAGGTTAAATGTTTGTTTTAACATATAATCATTTCACACACCAACTCCCATTGCTCCTTGCTTTGTCACTAAAAATATCAGAACTTGCTTTAATTCTTCAAATGTGAACTGCGTTACTAGTTTGGATCAGGCACTAATAGGTCCTGAAAACAAAAGCTTGTTGGTAGTACAGAACTTACCAGTCATGACATACTCAGGAGCTGCATAACCATATGTCCCCATGACCCGAGTGGAAACATGAGTCTCGTCTCCCTCCGGTCCATCTTTGGCAAGTCCAAAATCAGATAGCTTAGCTGTGTAATCCTGAAAGAAAGTAACAAATGGGAAAGGACATTAATCAACTATTTTATACTGTCACCAAATGATTTCCCACAATTACATATGAATCAAATTAAGTGATGTCAAAAACCATAAGCATGTACAGAATTAAGAAGATAAATCCTGGATACTGGAAAATGCTTGTCGGCTATAAGTTTAGATACACTAACCGAGTCCAACAAAATATTTGATGTCTTAAAATCACGATAGATAACCGGATTTTCAGCTCCATGAAGGAAAGCAAGTCCTTTGGCAGCCCCAATTGCAATCTTAATTCTTGCAGACCACGGCAATGGAACAGAAACCTCTGTAAGCATCATGTAAATATACATCAGCATTTCTCTGTAACACCTCAAACTACAAATACTAAGATAATCTAATTTCTTGAGATTCCTAATGGAAGGATAAGTTTTAGAAGAGAGACAAATATTTTAGGCTGAAATGTCTGATCTGGGGCTAATTTCTATACGGGAATGTTTGCATGACCAAAATACTGTAAAAATATCTAGGAAATGTTGCCTAGAAGTCTCCTGCATACAAAAATCTAGGAAATGTTTCTAAAAAATTTCAAATCCAATTCCAGTACAGAAATGCCATTTCCACGTGATAAAATTATAGTTCTTTCAATGAGTACGCAAGGACAAGCCCCAAAATTTCAAAACTATAAATAAAAATACTAACAAAACCATAAATAAAGGAAAATCAAAGATCAAAAGTTCGTCGACACATCTATATGCACACCATGTACAGAAAAAATATCTTTCCTGGTCATACATTAAAACATAGATAGATGTTGTTACTGTTTCCTAAAATTTGGTAGTATCTTTTTCAAAACCCATTTCCACGATCCAAGTGACATAAGTTTAAGGAGAGTTTCCCAATTCCACTGTCAGGCCTGAGCCATGTGAATCTAGGATGTTGCCATGCAATATGGACAGGAAACATTTTCACCTTCAAGCATTTGATATAGAAAACAAGTCTTTCCAGGAAAGATTTGTCAGATTCCATTCCTAGGGGGCAATAGCCATATCCATATCCCTATTGCAATGCTTTCGTTTGTGGACATTGATAACTTGGGTATAACAATAAAGAAGTAAATCAGGCAAGTGCCCACACAGACATCTGACGTAGTCTTTGAATATAACCAACACACATTTCATATCCTTTCAATACATGTTTTATGCAGTGTAACAGGAATGAGACTCACGTAATCTCTTCCTAGGTCTACAAGAGGGCCTGCCCTCCTCTGTAGGATGCAGAGATAAAATGATGGCTTTTTCTCTCTCCCCCAACCCTTACTCTTTACAGCCTTTGCTGGATCATTTTAAGGAAGGTGACTCGGAGAGTGCCCGGGGCATTGGAATTGTTAGCAGTGAAACCATAAACAGATGCACCATGATGATTGAAAAAACACACAGCCAGTAACCTCCCATATAGTGGTCAGAACGTGTGTGCCTAATTAAGGATTATGTCATGTCACCAGGATAGGAAATTGGAAAAGGAAATGGAAAAACAGAGCTAATGGTTTTCAGGGGATAAAGAACAGTTGTACACCCACCTGTCCCAACCGTGGATAGTGGGCTTGTAGTTTCCAACCGTTCCTCACACCGAGTCGTATCGACTTAAATATGTTCGGTAACCTGAACAACCTACTCTCATTACTTGGAGGTGCTCTGTCTCATTTGCCATTGGACGCTTTTGAGACATAGTGGAGTGTTATTTTGGGCATTTAAATTGTATTTTTAAATGCAGAAATAGAAAATCCTGTAATACTTGGATTGTACAGATTCAACAACTCAGAATTAAGGGAATTAAGATTTTTCCAATCTCTATCGGATTTTAGGCAAAATCTACCAGGAAATCTGCCCCAAAACAAGCCAAAAAGTCCCCTCGTTAGACTACTGCAATGTTATTAATGTTATTATGTGAATAAAATCGATTAGTAGTGTATTAATGTAGTTTCAAAATGGGAATGGGAATGGAAACGAGAACAGAACAGGAAGAAATAGGCCTCCTACATAGATTTAAGAGATAAGTTCAGGAGTTATGTTTGAACCTCAGTTTCTCCAACTCAAAAACAAAACAAAAAAATTCCAGATCATAGATATTACTAAACACAGCTTCGGTAAAAACAACGTTAAGCAATTAGTTTTCTACTCTATAAACATAGAGACCACCACCACACCAGACCAAATAAAACATAACACAGGGTTAGGCAAATCTCGTACTTCTGAAAAGATGGTTCTCCAGACTGCCTCTGGGCATAAACTCGTAAACCAGCACTCTTTCCTCGTCCTCACAGCAATAACCAACCAATTTCACCAAGTGAGGATGCCTCAGCTGCCCTAAGAATATGACCTCCGCCTGAGAAACACACCATGAACCCACAAAAACCATAAGGATTTTTCGAAAATTCCCCAAAAACGAAACTTCACAGAAAAACCAAAATCCTGCATTAGCCCAACTTCAAAATCCTAAAAACAAACAGTCAGTCACATTTACCAGCCATTCCCTGTGCCCCTGAAGCCCTTCCGGATTAAGCACCTTGACTGCAACTGCAATTCCCTTGGATCCATGCCTCACATTATCATCAATGTAGCCCTTGTGCACGGCCCCAAATCCTCCCTCCCCCAGCATGTAATCTGAACGAAAATTCTTCGTAATAATCTTGATTTCGCTCATCGTGAAAACCTCCAAATTCGATCCTGGAGACCCCTGCAAGAATTCCTCCACTTCCCGGGGCGTCGAAGGGCTGCTGTTCGAATTCATTTCCGACCATGACAGCCTCTGAAACGACGCCGGTTTTCTCATCTGTGTGGAGGATTTCGGCTGGGAAGCTCGGCATTTGACAACGCTCACGACCACGGATTCGTCTCGCGTTCGGCAAATCCTCATCAACCCCTGCCAACCCATTGTATCCTTACTACAGTTCTAAGCAGAGATGGGATTTTCTGATAAAACTGTGATTTGCAGGCGACAGGGGGTGCTGTGTTTATGAGGTTCGAACCGGGAACGCCGGCGAACATCGTCAACGAATTTGGTATTAAATTCATGGCGATGGATATGACGGAGAGATCGACAGGGTGTGATTGGGATTTTGTCGCCGGTTATACCAACTCCACTACTTGCTTTTAAAAAATTTCCACCGGCTTCGAATTCCCGATTTACGTTATCATTACATCACACGTGAGACGTTGCGTCAGTACGGACGTGGAAAAGAAAGCTTTGTAGGATTCTCAACGATATTCTTTTTAATTAGATGCCGTGCTTTCGATGCGGAGGGGTTAGGTTGCAACCGAGTTAGAGTTAGGGTTAGGGTTAGGTGACTATAGAGATAAAAATATAAGTATTTAGTGTTGTGTCTAGTGGGGGATCACCTAGCAAGGAGATAAAGAGTCATGTCATGGAGGGATTGACTCAAAGCTCCACTAGGGTCATTGGGATGATTGTTGGAACCGTTGAAGTCATTTGGGAGTGTTAGGCGATTTCGAGTGGGGACAAGTTTTAGGGTTTCTCAACAGGTTTGGCCCATGGTTTTCTCCACAGGTTTTGCCATCAAAAGTTTGCCAATTCCATTCCAGATATTTTATGTTATTATCCTTGTCTCAAGTTGTTTTTCTCAAACAGGTTTGCCCTGGGTTTCTTAACCGGTTTTGCCACTCAAAAATTTCCCCTTCTATTTAAAATATTTTTATGTTATTCTCCTTGTTTCAAGTTAGATAAGTTATTTTCATGTCATTTTCTTTTTTAAGAATTTTTCTCTCAGATATTATTTATCTAAAACTCAACAAGTTTTGCCCATCAAAAATTTCTCCATTCTATTTAAAATATATTTATGTTATTCTCCTAGTCTCTAGACCAGTTGTTTTCATGTTATTTTCTTTTCTAAGAATTTTGCATCGAAAATGGAGTCTATATATAAGGATTATGGCATTAATGAAATCATATTTTCATGTCATTTTCTTGGTTGACAATGCATTCACAATAGAGTTTATAAGTAAAGATAGTCTAAATGTAAAGATTATGGTGTTAATGAAAAGATGATATATCACTCAACATATATATTAGCTCTTTGTTTATTGTTCTTTTTACACGTTTATGTTATTCTCCTTGTCTCAAGTTAGACAAGTTGTTTTCATGTCATTTTCTTTTCTAAGAATTTTTCTCAGAGATATTATGCATCCAAGATGGAGACTATATGTCATGATTGTGGTGTTAATGAAATCATATTTTCATGTCATTTTCTTGGTTGAGAATTTTGCCTTGAACTGTCATGCATGTCATTTTCTTTTCTAAGAATTTTTCATTTTCTTTTTTAAGAATTTTTCCCTGAGATATTATGCATCCAAGATGGAGACTATATGTCAGGATTGTGGTGTTAATGAAATCATATTTTCATGTCATTTTCTTGGTTGAGAATTTTGCCTTGAACTGTCATGCATTCACAATAGAGTTTATATTTATTATAGTTTATATGTAAATATTATGGTGTTAATGAAAAGATAATATATCACTCAATATATCTATTGGCTCTTTGCTTATTGTTATTTTCACGCATTTTTATTTTGGTAAGAGCTTATTGTTCTTTTCACACATTTTTATTTTGTCATTTTCTTGTCATTTAAAAAAGACATTAACCTCCCTTGTTATGGGTGTTTGCAAATGTGAATGCCCACATATTTTTTCTCAACTATTATTATCACTAGTATACATAACATGTCTAAGATTTGGAAATTTGGATTCATATTAACGTGTTTCATTTTTATGGCTTGTTTCTGCTCTCTTTTTTTTGCTTTTATACACATCAAGTTTTGCATTGCTCTATGTGTATGCTAAATTCCTTCCAAAATATGAATAAACTATATGCTCAATTGTGTATCAAGGGTTTATGTTGTGAATAGACTTACATGTATAACAATTGCAAGATGAGTGTGATTTATAAGGCATTATCTAATGTGAGAGCATTCCTAGCTTACTAGTAATTCTACAACAACCAAAAAGAAGCTTTCATTTTAGTTTAGTTTTCTCTAGTATGATTTACAATGTTTTGTATACCACAAGTGATTGGTGGATTACAAGGACAATGGAGGGTTGTGCATAAGAAGGTTACACTAAACAACAATTGTATCACCACAACTTCAAGTGGCATCCAATGTACAACTATGGTGCAAATATCATGTGTTGTGTTGACATATGAAGCTTGAAGGCATAACACTAATATTGCATCATCTAATTTTGAGGGACTTGGATAAGACTAATCCCAAAGGCCTAATAGTTGGAAAATTGATGGGAATCAAAGGTCCTCATTACACCTTGAGTTTCATTAGAGCTAAATTTTGTGAGACTCTATCATATAAAATCAATCATCCACTAATCAACATGATCAGTGACCCAAAGATCATCTCAAGGATATGAGAAGTTTGGAAGCTTGGAAAGACATTTGCCCTTTGAACATGTTAGTGAGTTATTCACTAGGCTAGGCATCACCCATCATGAAGCACATGTATGGCCTCCATGCAAAAGTATATATGTGTGAACCCTATGGTCATTGATTCAAGTGCACAAGAAGCCACAATTTGTTGTTTTGTGACCACAATTAAAATTAACAACCTTGGCAGTCTAAAGTATAAATGAAGAGCACATGATTTAGAAAGGGCTTTTGTCATCATAACATTATGATAGCTAAGATTGTAATTATGCTTTTGGACCTAAGAAGAATTTATGTGTAATGAGATCCAAAGGCTTTAGCACAATTGATTTATGAGAAATTGAATGTTTTTTGGTTCATTATTGTTTTTCACTTTGTTTTGTTTGAAACTTATTTGTTTCCATTATACTAGTTGTGTAGTTTGATATACATCCATGGGTATCAAAGTAGGAAGAGGATGCATGAGGAAACAATGCCAATGGGGGAGAAATGAGGTAGCAATGTATGAGATTATGTAAAGGAGTTTATCAAGGGGAGTTTATAAAAGGAATTTGTAAGGAAGAGACACTATGTTGTGCAATTGCAGTATTGCACAAAGAGGAGGCATTCAATTTGAAAAAGGTAGAAGTATACCATGAAGCCTATAGGGTGGTGATAACATTGCATGATTGGTGAGGGGGATTTTATTGAGATTGGATGTTACATAAGTATCCCAATTAAAGGAAGTTACCACATAATTGATTAATGAAAGTGAATATGAAGGGTGAAAATAAGCCAATAAACAAGAGCCAAAAGAAGTGAGTGCACTAAAGGAGAGAATGTTAAGGGCCTTTACAAATCTGGCAGGCAAAGCCAAATTGAACACTTCTGCGAACTCAAGGAGTTTCAACTCAAAATAATTAATAGGTTGGATTGGAAATATGGAGAAGTATTTTGAATTTGATCAGCTTATTGAATACCCCGGCTGGGTGAAGTTTGTGTCGACCAAGTTGAAGGGCCACGCATCATTGTGGTGGGATAGTCTAAAAATGGATAAAGAAAAGAAAGGGAAAGAGAAGATAAGTAATTGGAACATAATGGTCACTAAGTTGAAAGGTAAACATTTCCCTATTTATTATTCATTGAATTTGCTTATAAGATTGTAATAAGGAAAAGAAATCTTTGTGACAGAATACACATAGGAGTTTTACATATTGTATATAAACTCTAAACAAAATGGAGGTAGTGAGGAAATAATGGCTAGGCATGTTTTTGGGGGTCAAATTTCCCATTCAATAATAATTGAGCATGGGGAGACTTTGCTTAGTTATAGAAGCCTATCAATTGGCATTGAATGTAGAGGAGAATTTACAAGAAAATAATAGAGTTCCAAAGGAAGAGAAGCCAAAGGCAAAGAAAGTCTAACAATGGTGAGAAAATGGAATTCAAGTGAATGGAACCTATCTTAAATGTGTAGTGCATGGGCATAAATATATGAATGTTTAGAGAAACAAAGTGATGTTAAAATAAATGAAAAAGCACATGTTGTGCAAGAAGAGAACATAGCAGTTAAGAATGTTGTTGATATTTAGAGAGAGAAAGTAGAGAACCTAATATTTACGAGAGTGTTGTTGAAGCCAACGAATTACCTCGAAGAAAAAGAGTTAGAGTAAACAGAGGCCATTTTCAAGACCAAGTGCAACATTGAAGGTAAGTGTTGTGCTTTGATTGTGGATGGAGGATGTATAAAGAATTTAATTTCTACCAATGTGACATATAATTTGCATTGTTGAATTCTATATTGCATCCAAATTCATTTAAAGTGCCATGGTTATAGAAGGGACAACAAGTTATGGTGTCAAAGTAGTGTTTGCTAAGTTTCCACATTGGAAATTACCAAGATCAAGGGTTGTGTGTGGTGTTACTAATGGATGTTCATCATGATTTAATGGGAAAGTTATGACAATTGATAGAAGTGTTGCTTATGATAAAAATAAGAGCACCTCTCAATCTAAATATGGTGGAAAGAAAGTTTAGATTACACTCTATGGAGGAAGAGGGTGAAGAGTGTAGAAAAATGACATCATGTTCAACTAAGAATTCATGTGAGAAGTGAATCAATCCAAGTGTTATTTTTCCCTTTTGCTAAATGGTGATAAGGTAGTAGTAAGGAATAAGGTTATAGTAGAAGTGAAGGAGTTATTGAAGAAATATTAAGAGGTCATCTCAAATGTTTACGTAATGGGATTTCCACCTATAAGGAGGGTTGTGCATTGGATTTAATTAATATCAAGTTCAAGATTTCCTAATAGGAACATGACACAGAATGATGCTAACAAAGAGTGAAGAAGTGAATATACGAGTTCAATTCAACTGTTGTCGGACAAAGGTCAAGAAAGAGCTTGATTCTATGTGCAGTACGAACAATACTTGCACTAAAGAAAGGATTGTGAGTGGATATTGTGTATGGTTCAAGAGCAATAAATAAGATTATTGTTAAGCAACTTTTTCCATTATCAATAATGAGTGACTTATGGACTATTTGAGTGAAGAAAAATATTTCTCCAAGATTGCCATGAAGAGTGGATATCAGCAAAAAAAAGTTAGAGAAGTTGATGAGTGGAAGACAACTTCCAAGATAAAGGAAGCATTATATGAATGGTTGGGCATGCCATTTGGATTGACAAATGTAAAATGCATTCATGAGGTCGATGAATGAATTTTTGAAGTCATTTTGGGGCAAGTTTGTGGTTATCTATCTTGATAATATATTGGTCTTCAATAGGATGAAGGAAGAGAATTTGATAAACAAAGAGAATTATTGAAAAAATCCAAAAATAAGAAGTTGTTGATTAATTTGAAGTAGTGTTTCCTTATGTAAAAATCATTAGTGTACTTCAGTTGTGATATCTCAAGGAACATTAAATATGGATTTAGAGAAAGTGAGAGCCATTGTTGAGTCCCCATCTCTAAGATGTATCTTTGAGGTAAGGAGTTTATGTGCTTAACAGGTTTTTACATAAAGTTTGTTTATGATTTTGGTGAGATTTATGCACCATTAACATATTGTATGAGATAGGAAAGTTTTTAGCAAACTGGAAAAAGTAAATAAGTTTTGAAATCTTGAAGAACAAGGTGATATAATGGCCAATATTGGTGTTTCCAAATTTCAAAAATGTGTTTTAGGTTGCTTATGATTCAAGTGGAACAACAATTGGGGTAGTGTTGAGACAAAAAAGTAAGCTCATTACCTTCCTTGATGAGAAGTTCAATGATGCTAGGAGGAAGTATATTGTTTATGATTAGGAATTTTATGCTATTATGGAAAACATTGAACAATTGGAGGCGTCATTTGTTTCCTAATGTTTTTATCATATAATTAATCATTAAGCATTATATTATGTAAACAATCAGGTCAAGTTAATTCATATGCACATAATGTGGTAGAGTTTCTATAGAGTTATTCTTTTGCATTGTGGCATTGGTTAAGGAAGTGAAACAAGGTTGTATATGCCTTAAGTATGAGAGATACTTATTGACTACCATTTCATTAGAAGTGGTAGGATTGGAGAGTATGAAGAAATTATACAAGAGTTATGTAGATTTGAAAGCTTGTAACAAAGCTTGGTTTGGAGACGTGATACATCCTAGGATTATCTTATCCAAGAAGGATTTATGTGTAGGGATCAATAGTTGTGTATCCCAAGAGGATCCATGAGGAAGAAAACCATAAGAGAGTTGCATAGTGGATATTTAGGAGGTCACATTAGAGTATATAAAACCATAACATTGGTAGAGAATAGATACTATTGGTTAATAATTGTTAGAAACATAGAAAGAAAAGTTGAACTGGTTAATATGCAAAAAGAATAAGTTATAATATTCAAAAGTATCACTGATTATCAATACATAAGAGGTCATGGGAAGATTCGATCATAGTTTTTTCCATTGGATTGCCAATAACACAACAAGATCGTTATTCCATATTTGTAGTTGATATATTTCATAAGATGACACACTCAATTCTTGGAAGAAGGCTCGAGATGCAACAAATTTGGTTCTATTGTTTTTCAAAAAAGATGGTTGTTTACATTGATTGCCTCAGAGAAGATAGATATGGTAGTTTTCTTGGTCAATTTTAGAAAACATTATGGAAGAAGTTAGGTATCATACTGCATTTTAGGTTTAGATGCCATTCACATATTCATGAATTGAGTTGTGAACATGAGTTTAGGTAACCTATTGAGATGTTTGGTTGGAGAGAAGCCTAGACAATGGGATGTGGTCTTATTGAATTTGCATATAATAATTTAGAGGACATGTCTATAGGTAAGATACCATTCTAGATAGTGTATGGAAGATTACCTAAAGGGGCGAAAATTCAATAAGTTTTTCCAATGCAAGCATGAGAAACATAGATGTAGAGTTCATGAAACAAGGGCGTTAATAGTTTAAAGAGTAATTGCAATAGAGTATGATGATGTATAAAGAAATAGGTAAAAATGGGAGAATAATTTTGCACAAGGGGATTTAATCCTTTCACATTTGAGGAAGGATAGCTTCCAAATGAGGACACATAACAAACTTAAGTTTAAGAATATAGGATCATGTAAAACCTTAGAATTTTGTTCAAATGATGCATATAAAGATTGAATTTCCGAGAGGATTGGATATGTTTGTCAATTTAATGTGGTCTATTTATATGGTTACCATAAGGTTACATGATGAAGAAGGACTAATTCAAATTATAGAATGGAAATAATGAACTCTAAAAGGATTAAGAGGAAATAATACAAGGAATACTTAGTTTGCTAGAAAGGTGATAGTTTGAAAGTCACTACTTGGATTTTAGAGGTTGATCTCAATCAAATTAAGAGGTCATTGGATGGATATAGGACATCCATCCTATGAGTGTGATTTGATGCAGGAGCATTTGTGGCATACCAATAATACACTCCATCCTCACTTTTTGCACAATTCCCTCTTTCAATAGAAAATTATCCTCTACATCATTATTTCTATGTGCATACACTAAGTGTTGCCTTTGCACCAATATAACTACACTTTTCTGCCTCATTTTTTATAATCTCCCAACACATTCTTACTTGCTCCTTCCTCCTTTGAATATATTTATTTGCATGTCCTTCCCTCTCCTCCATTATATGGCCTATCCATTGTTGGATGTAGGTGTGTGCATGAACAATAGTGTTGTGTATGCCATAAATTCCATCTTAGAAATGTTTCCATGTTTATAAAATCAACATCATGCACACACCATATGAACAACATTATTATATTTATCAATTCCTATACATTAAAGTTAAAAAGGCCTTTTACCATTGCTCTAAATAACAGTAAGATCCACTCAAGGAATAATTGAAGATGGATTATACATACAATTACTTGGCTTCATCATTAATAGACACTGGAAGAACTCAACCTTAAAAATATGCATTCCTTTAAACATATTATCATAACCAAGTTTAGAGAAAAATGTGGCATAATAGTGAGATTCATAGTAAAAGCAAGTTGGTTTATTAGAGAGAAATCCTTAACTACAAGTTAGAAGACCAAAGTTTTTCTTTTTCCCTTTCTTTTTCAACCTAGGCTAGGGCCAACCCTAATGTTGAGTGGAATAATGATATGCCCCCCAATGGGTTGCTCTCACCAGGATTGTACAAGAGCCAGTCTAGCCTAGACGCCCCTTGGGATCATTTATTCCCCCCACATGTGACTCCCACTCTCAACACGTTCCCCCCATGCCCTCCCTGTCCACCACGCCACCCCCACCCCCTCCCAAATTGAGGTTTGAACTTAACCCCAAACAAACCATCTCAACATGCCTCCCCCCCTCGCCCTCCACCTCCACACCCCCCAAATTGAGGTTTGAACTTAACCGCACACAAACCAACTAATCTACACATCGTGGGTAAGACCAAACCTCTATTGTAGCCAACATGAATAAAAAATAACTATTACAAAAATAAAATAGAATTATCATAAACTTCGTAATGAAATAAGGTGTTAAACAAAACCAAATATCCTTAAAAAATAATATTTATAACTTATCAAATATAATGAAATGAAAAATTAACACACTTCTTTCAACCTATTCAAACATTATATATCATTTTTTTAAAAATCTATAAAATTGTTAATCTTCCATACTTATTTCATACTAAAAACTAATTTTTAATAAAATTTATTTCCTAAAAACAATTTTATTAAATTAATTAATTGAATTATAAAATTATATTCATATCACACTAATCATTTTTATTAATATCAAGATTTTATTTATCAAACTTTTAATATATTTTTAAATTCTTAATTTAATTGGAACTACCATCATATTACCTTATATTTATTAAAAACCATGTATATTGGACACCAAAGTTTAGATGGTCATTTGTTTTGTATTTTTGAAATTTTAGATAATCATTTGTTTTGTATTTTATGAAACTGTACTTTGTCTTTGGGTGATTTTCCGATTCATACTTGGGCTGCTTCTATCACTTATCGTCCTTCACCGTACCTTCGGTTTAGGGTGCAAGGACATGTTTGCATATTTATGTGTGACAGAATAATAATGTCTGCTATGCTATGCTATGCTATGCCATGTACACATAAATGTCCTTACACCACATGTACAACATGATGACCCGGTCAAAAAGAGAATAGCTTTCAATTATTTCGAAGAATTAGGGATATTAATTTTGGAGAAATAAAAGTAAACTTTAATAAGTTTTATAGTAAAATAAAATAAAGTAAGGGATAACATCAAACATATTTTAATAAAATAAAAGAGGGGAGAACATCAAACACATTTGAAATACATTTATAATTTTTAATAATAATAATAATAAATTGAATATAGGAACTCATCGGGTTTTGGATTGACAGTGAAAGTGTATTGTTAAGGCACTCCTTGCTTTAGGTTGCTTGTTCAAATCCATGTGAGTGCTTACCTACCATAAAAAAAATTGAATATATGAGTTTTAGTTTGATTATTAATTATTTTACTATTCAAATTCAAATTTAGGATTCTAACAAATTTTTACCAAATAAAATCGATAAAAAAATATACCAAAAAAATAAAAAATCATATTTAATTACTCTCATTTTTCGTTATTTAAAATGTATTTTTGAATATATAAATAAATTCATTGTGTTAAAAAATATTTTATACTATTCAAATTCAAATTTAGGATTCTAACAAATTTTTACCAAATAAAATCCATAAAAAATATACCCAATAAATAAAAAATCATATTTAATTACATAGAAGGTGTGATCTATATTGAAATTGGGCTTGGGGAATTTATGTTTTCAATAAAATGACTGGTTGAGATTGCAAGCCAAGTGAATATTCTTCGTCTAATACAAGATCCAAGGACAATATGAAAAGTATGCCAAATTCCAAGGACAATATGAAAAGTATGCCAAATTTTTTTAAAGTTTGTTCCTCTCTTTAATTTATTAAAAAATCATTTGTGAAAAATGATTATCCTTGTAATTTATTAAAAAAATATAAATTAATTATGAAATGTGTCGTTAGCATTTAGTGTAACCCTAGTCATTTGATGTAGCTATTGGAACTTGGGTTGGGTCATTGTTTTTAATAATAATAGTTTTATATTATTTTAAGTTTATAACAATATTATTATTACTATTAGTTAATAATATACATTAAATTTCGTATTAATATTAGTAAACATTGATTTTAATATTAATGTGAAGATTAATGTTAATATAAAATTATTAATGAAATTAAAATTTTTATATAAGTAATATTAATATTAATAAATATATTAATTATTTGATTTAACCTTAATTCATAAAAGTGATTAACAATAAATGATAAAAAAATGAATGCTTAATCTATATCAATCAACATGTATTAAATATAGTTTGTATTAGTAATTAAACTATTCTAAAAATAACAAAAATAAATATTCTATATCTTTTTTATTTAATTATAAAACACTTGCTAAAATATAAATTATATATTAACAATAATTTAATATCTCATAAATCAGAATTAATGTTCTAGAATATAGTCGTTCTCACATCATAGATATTAGTGAACATCTTATTAATTTATATTCGCTGCATTTATTTGAGTCTTTGTGATGTTTTGTATTTTAGTGCTAGACTTGGATGGTTGCATGACTACGTGTCCTTTACTTTTGCCTTTTGTGTAGGGTGCAATGGAATCTATATGGATGAGTAACTGCAAGAATGTGATGTATCTTGAATTATTGCATGACTTATTGTTCTTTACCTTCTTGTTTTTGTGCAGGGTGATGGAATTTGTTTGGACAAGTAGTATCACCAGGCATGACATGCTTGGTTGGTACAAAGTGAGATTGTGAAGTTAACATGTTCCATTGAAATTTGGGCAGGGTGCATGTGGACTTGAGGAGATTGCTCAATTTCCATCACTCATCTCACTGTAATCCAATGGGAAGTAATGTGTCACTCTCACATTGGATTACTCATCTCACTGTAATCCAATGGGAAGTAATGTGTCATTCTCACATTGGATTGCTCACTCTAGGTTGGTATTGTATTAGGGATACTGATGAATTCACATGGGAAAGAATATTGGAATTATTATATTCATTTGGCTCTTTGAACCTTGAGAAAATACAATTACTCTCAAATACAATTACTTAACCGATTGGATTGCTCACTCTGGGTTTGAATTGTATTAGGGATACTGATGAATTCACATGGGAAAGAATATTGGAATTATTATATTCATTTGGCTCTCTGAACCTAATACAATTACACATGGGAAAGAATATTGGAATTATTATATTCATTTGGCTCTCTGAACCTAATACAATTACTTAACCGATAATCGCGCTTGACTAAGGTATGTTTACAATTATAAGTGTATAATTAATATGGGATGGATTAACATTAGTAGAAATCGTAACACGATTGCCATGATTAGGGAGGGATATTTTGTCCCACAATAATTTTGTTAAATTTAGAATAATTTTGTTAAATATTACTTAACCGATAATCGCGCTTGACTAAGGTATGTTTACAATTATAAGTGTATAATTAATATGGGATGGATTAACATTAGTAGAAATCGTAACACGATTGCCATGATTAGGGAGGGATATTTTGTCCCACAATAATTTTGTTAAATTTAGAATAATTTTGTTAAATTTAGTAAATACGTAGATCTGCTAAGGAGTTCACGTAATTTTGTAATCGGAGAATCCACAGTAAAAACTATTTTGTTGTTAACATTTCAAACCCTAACAGGGATCCATGATCAGGACTCTTATTGAATGTGGATAGAAGAAGAGCTCAATTACAAGATATAAATAGTTATGAGGTACGCTGTTTTGATTAAGGGAAAAAAAAAAAAAAAAAGTTGGCTGCTTTGTTTAAAGGTCGAAATAAAAATCATATTCATTTTCCAATTTTATTTTAATTCTAATCATATAATACTTATTTCTGATGATAAATTATTACAAATAATAAATAATAAAGTTGAGATTTCATAGTAAT